>MU967077.1:18553-29842 GCA_036418165.1 Cooperia oncophora | reverse complement strand
CTGAGTCTCCGAGATCTCAGCGCCAGAGGGTTTCTAAGATAGTTCCTTCATAGCTTTCATGCATCAAAGAAACTGTGGCTGTAATTAATACTTCATATCCCGAAGATGGGGCAGGAGATGGTATAGTGACAATTGGCGCGCTCACCACTGGGTTCAAATCCTGGTCGACACCCGCCCAGGCCAACCAAGCCTTCTACCCTCCGGGGACGGTAAATTGGTACCAGATTCGTCTGGGAGGATAAACACTGACTTGTACATCGGCTGGCCCCGCAAGTCATTGTATAGGCCACATCGCATTCAGTAAGCCACTACGATTCTGAATGGAAGTAGAATGCGTGCCGCATCCCACAAAGGGATTGATCAACGGCGAAGACTTTATCCTTTATCCTGTTTATCTGGAGATTGGGAAGGCGTGGCTGTGTACTTCATTTGAATATTTCATAGAATGCGAGTTCCGGGATTTTTTCTTTCGAGGCAAATAAGCATCCTGCATTGTGCTGGACAAATACGCTAGCAGAAGTGTCCCAGAACGGCAACATCCCACCAGCGCAGCCGGTATGCGAAGGAAGTGCGCAGCAGCGTCATTTCATGCTATCAAGGGAACACGAACGTTCAAACTCTACAGTCTTGATGGAAAAGACTTTCACACGGAAGAGGGATAAAGTCATAAGGCTGTCGGGAGTTACTGACTACTTGTCGGTCACTTTCTGCGCAGTTCTGCTCGGTGAGGGCTCTTCCTGACTCTCATCGTTCACTGCCGATGTTTCATGGCGGAACTTGTGAGTTCCTGTAAAGCCATCCAATAGCAGGAGCCTTGCTTACGCTTGACAAGAGACTTCAAGTCTCACCATGGTGAGACGTGTAATTCAACAGGAATTAGCAAGTGAAATTGGTGAGAGTGCAAAATGACCCTCCCGAGCCAAACAGCGCCCTTTCTGCCCTGGAAGCTTCATCTATGGAGTGGATGGTAGTGAATATAACGGGAATTGAAGCACACTCGAAAAGCTTGTATCAGGAAGTGACGCCGGTGTTGGCATAGCTGTTGAATGGTTCCGCTATTTTAAGCTGTACTCATTAATGAATTTCAGTACTGTAAATTACTACGTAGCTATCTTGGCTGTTCGTTCATGCTCTGTTACAACAACCACCATAGCACGATCGCATGGATAGGTTGTGAGAATAGGGGATTTCCCCGCATGACTTGCCTTGGTCGCCTTTCGCTGTATTTAGTGTTGATGTGTGGGATAGAGGGAGCTAGCGCTGAGCAATCGATTCCTAGCAACGCGCCAGCAACAGCTCTTTTTTTGTGTCGTCGCATTCGACAAAACTGCTGCTTCACGCTTGTTACCTTTTTTAATGTAAACGTGGCATGTGGTCATTTTAGTGGATTGGATTGAACCATGCGCCGACGTTTACGCGGAAGTACAAATGTTTTGTAAAGGCAGTCTCAATGGGGAGAAAATTTGGAATACCCCTTATATTACATTCTCAAAATTAGATTCATTGTCATTGTTGGTATGCAAAGTGCTTATGGAGCGAATAAAAAGAAGAACTTCCCACGTTTTTGTGAAGAATGAATTTATCGACTGAGAGACATTTTGCCTGCTTGTCCGTCTCTCAAGAATGTCTTTTAAATTCGATGCTTCAGCGGAATAACTCATTTCCTACACATTTCTCCTCTTCTTCCTGTTAGCTCATTCTGTCTGCCACCATCATTTTGTGACCTAAAGACACATTCTGCGAGTACTTGATGGATAGAAACTTGCTCCTATAGTTATGTAGGTGTCTCAGTATCCGAGAATGTCGTACTTTCGCGGCTTCAGAAGGGCGCCGCGACCGTCATTAGGAGAACTAACACCCCTCCCCTTCACCCGTAGGAGTGTCTCACCCACATGGGGTATGGGTTACGCTAGAGAACCTATATTTGTAAATACATAAATGGAAACGTTGCGGCTGATTTCAGCTATGACCGTATCTGTCGTCTCTCTCACCTTTCTGTTCTCTCCTTTATCTGCTTGTCTCTATTCTCGGCTATGCAGCAGTGCCTCCCCTCTCCGAATGGTGATACACCATTGGTACCTGTTTAAGGGGTTTCCAACTTTTTCCTATTTTACGCTCGAGTGACAGGTCAATTAGCATTTACGAATTCACGTTCGGTTTCTATGCCCACCAGATGCAAATGTGCCTTCATAGATGTTTTCTGCATCCTTTTTGTCTCTCCAGCTTCGTTCATACTTTGCGTCAGCGTTTTGAGAGTATGGAAGCATTTGAGTGTATCGAGCGTACGCCAGCGTTTTGAGCGCCCACCTGCGCTTTGAGCGTTTTTGCAAGAAGTTTTAGGCTTTTGGGTCAGTCGCTTAAAACGCAGGCGTACGCTTGTAACGCTCAAAACGCCGACGCAAAGTATGAACACAGCCTCATGACTTCCTTCAGTGTTTAGAGCTGTTTCATTTTCAGAGGCGAGTTCGCGAGTCGGTGGTGTTTAAGAAACGACGAATTGTTCCAAAACCAGGTAGAGTCGTTTACCGTAAGGTCATACAAATACTTTGAGACTTAAAAACTTAGTTTCAGCTAATTCGGAGCCATCGCCAGTGAGCGGTGTGGTATCCGAAAAGTCAAATCGCGACGTCACACCTGAGATGACGACCGCATTAGAAAATGAGCCAGTGTCGAACATTGACTCATCGTCGACTCCTCTAGTCAATGGGATTATAAATAGTCTCGAAGAGGTGATTTATCGGTTCTGGTTCTTTGTATGAAATAGTCGGGGGCGGTATCTCCCTCGTTTCCATGCTGGTTGTGATAGGAATAAGTTCTGTTTGAACAGACTTTCCGATGCGGAAGCAGCCTATTGCGCTTTGCATGTATCGCTGCATAGCACTAAGTGATTTATAGGAGCGATTCTTGCCGTACACTAAGGAATTCGTTCGATTCAATGGGACCAACTAATTTTTACGTCATTTAACTGGTGGCCTAAATTGAAAACAAACATTGGCTGGCGTTCACGTGAATTAGGTGTGCTACCGAGGGTTTTTAGAATTCTAGTTGGAACGCATTGTGCTTCCTCAAGTAAACACTAGGGTCGGGTCTTTCTTTCTGTTACTCTGGAGCCTTTTTGTAGATTTACTCCTGTAAACGGCGAATGTATTCAAGAGAGATGAGGCAGTGCGTCGATTGTCGCCTGTTTCTTAATCAGAGCAAGCCATCAGTAGTCGCTATCCGCATGAACAGAGTCGCTGAACTAGCGTTGACCGCCGCTTACACAAAGGATGTCGCAAGTCAAGAGTAGATCTTTCGTGGCCTGAACGCTGCGTAAGTACCGTGCGACCACGTCGGCTCGGCCACAAGCGTCTCTGCGCCACCCCCGCCCGCGGTCATATCTCGATCACGCCATCCTCCCTTTTGTTTCGTGTTTTGCCAAATGCTATGTAGCGGCGGCCTTTCGTTTGATATGTATACATTCTCATCGCATAACTGGCTGCTTCTCCTGTCCTACCTCCGTTGTCGTTCGTGGTGAACGCTTCACGTTGATATAGAGAGGCGCCCAACAGCTGTTTTTATAAAAGCTACCTTTTCAGTCAGCCTTTAGCATCCGTTGGCATTCTGGGCACTCTCCGTGGGCTACTCTCTGTTATGACTGACTGCTCGGTCTTAACATAGTTAAAGAATCAAGGAACGCAAGTTTTTTGGAGATTTTTTTATCGAAGTCTACTTGTAATTAATGTGGTTCAGGGGTTCTGGCCTAGAAGCGCGTCAAGAAAGCAGACGGCTGAAATGCGAATCTAAAGGAAACAGAGGCAGATAAGTCTGCAAGTAAATGAAATCCAAGAAGAAGAAGAAGGGGTACGTGATTAGATGCGCAATTTGTGCTTTTCAAGCTTTCCAGTGAGTTCCCTTTTTCGATGGTACTTTTTTCTGCTCAATTTTTCCGTCAAGTTTTTCGAGCGGGGGCTCAGAACGTCACTCTTACCCTTTACCCCAGTCCGTGAGATCATTAGAATTTTGGTGCAGAACTAGGTTGTTCAATAGCAGTTTCGTCTCGATGGCTGATTATTGTATGAACCACTCCGTGCGGCTTCCGGCCCAAAGAGCGCTTGTACCTCGCGCGTGCGAGGTACCTGTGCGGAAAAATAGGTCGGTGACGGCCGGTGCTGCAGCGCGAGACCTTGGTCGCGCAAAAGTAGTCGTATTTAGGGGTAACCTGCGGTCAGAAGCAGGTTTTCAGCTGTACGTATCTCCGGGCACAAACATCGATCAACATCAGCAAGAATTTTGAAGTGGGGGATGTAAAAAGTGAATGCTACTCTATGATTCTGCCATCAAGCTTCTCCTTTGATCCGTATCAGATGCTCGTTGTTTTAGCTCTGCATATATCTTATGCGACCTTTAAGGAAGCAGAATCGCACCTTTTTTTGCCTCGACTGTTATGCAACTGATTCCTTGAATTGTATTTCACTGTTTTCCTAGATTTGTAAGAAAGCTGTAGACCTACAATTGAGCCTGGACGTTTCACATCAGGCCGAGCCGGAGGCATTTTCATGGTCAGATGAAATGGAAAGGTTAGTTCGGCGTAGCCTTAATGTTTTTTGTCTTTATACTCAGTACTTGTCAATGTTAGAACAAGGGCGATGCACAATAGGTTTCGTAACTGCTTAACTGCTTGAAACTGATGATTATATTTTGTTTTGATCAGTTGTCTTCGAGGGAGGGGGAGCAGGAGACTGCTGATTTATCATACGAGTTGTTACGATGTATGTCCCTGCCGTATTGATCAGTGTTTTTCATATAATTCTATGAACTTGTGAATGCCATAAGAAACTTACAGACGGGAGGTATTAATCATATAGTTGAACATTTTTATAGTTACTCTGGGAAGAAAGCAGTCTTGTTCGCTGCGGAACATGGGGCGTGTCAAGTGAGGACGGTTTTGGCGTGGCGCCAACGTTTCTTCCCTTTTTTCAAGACGGTATCACATGTATCAATCTTTCCGCATGCGATTGGTTGCGCTTCATCTCTTCAACAGTCTGCTCTGGAAAAATGGCTGGCAGCACACCAAACCTAGCAGTGCCCCCTCTCCTATCATCCGACCGAAGAAGACCTTAAGCTCACGGGACGGAGTAATTTGTTGAAATGGTCTTGCTCTCTTGAATTGGGATTAAGAGTGGTCATGGGAAAAGACCGTCTTAGGGATGTTCTGAAGGGATGGATGAAGAGTATTATCATGGTTCCCTGCATTGCCGATTCTGAGTTTTGAAAGGCAAGCCGCCCACACGCAGAGTGAAAGAGAAGCAAGGCGTGCTCATCGAGATTGAACGCAGTGCTCAGCTACAGCATAGCAGTAATTCAGTTGTATTTGTAATTAGAGCTCATTCTCAGTAAAGTCCCTTGCTAAGAAAGAGAGAAGAGCTTTTCTTCTCTCCTTTTTTGAATTTCTCTGCTCTTGAGCTATTGTGATAGTTAATCTTGCCATTGCAACCCACTTGAACGAATTTCATGCCGCCATTAATCAGGAGCTACGTGGAGTCATGCAAAAAAGATGAAGAAGAACAACGACAACAAGACGCCAATGCAGCTAATGGAGGTTCTGGAGATTATACAACCAGTGACTCTCCTGGATTAGCGAGTCAAAATTCTGAGGTTAGTGGTATTTGCCATTGAGAAAGGGTGCTTCGACTGAATATTGTAGAGTTTCTAAATCATTTCTTTTTTTCTTACCGATTTTTTCTGCCATAAGATGCGATCAACTAGATAGCCCATTTTCCGTTGCATGTGCCGCATTTGCTTCATTTCGCGGGTGTTTTGAAAGTCTTTTCATACTTGGCAGCTGGGCGCTCACGGTCATAATCGCTTTACACGCGCTTCTCTACTATTATACACCGCGCATGTCGAGAGCTATGAGCGAGCGACTAAATCACCGACTATGAACTCGTCGGCTGCTGGTGACCAGAAATTGCAATAACAACTCAAAACCAATACTTCATGCTAGTCGGGCGATAGATCGAAAAGTGCAAAACGTATGTTTCTTCCCGCGAAACATTTGCAGCGCTCAAAAACGAAAGAGCAGCTTATTTGACAAGAACAGTAGTTTTCACATTGCTCCTAGTTTTGAAGTTTGAATCAACAGCTGAATATTGTGATCTTTGCTCTCTCAGTGATGCAAACCACATCTCATTCATCGAGGAATGCCGATGAATCATTGTGGATTTCTGTATCCAATCCCATGTATCCTATTTTTCTTGAATTAAATCAGGATTTTTATTTCTGCCCAGCGATGCTAGTAACCTCTTGCTGTATATCACTTACAGCAGGGTCGCGGAGACCCTGAAAGGCACCACCCAACAATTTGATGCGTGCGGATGTCCGCTACTAAATCTCTTCATTTCAAGTGGTGAGATTGAGGTAGTATCGAAGAGTGAGCCATCTCGAAGAAGTGCGAACTCGTCTTGTTTGGGGTTCTACGTAGGTCATTCCCGGAGGGTTTTTTCTTTTTTCTTCACTATGTCACTTGATACTATCTTAAGAAAAATTGAGCGGTCCACTATCCCTCAATTGCTTAATCTGATCTCAAAGCAGAAAGCTACATATGGCTCTAATTTGGAAAGATCAGCTCCATCGAGACTGAGAGATCGGAATAGGTGCGTGCTTCAGATGAACAATTTCAATAAACCTATAGCTTTGGAAAGGTTGCCAATTAAATAGTCTCATTACTTCGAATGTCTTCCAATGAGGAGACTGCTTTGACAGCTCATTACTTCGAATGTCTTCTAATGAGGATACTGCTTTGACAGGATTTTATTTTTCATAATAGTTTTTCTTTCACTTGTTTTGAGAATCGGTCGATATTCATTTCGCTGCCAATTTGACTAGCTGGCGTGTTTATTTTTGCTCAATCCATTCATCAATCCTTTTTTCTACTTTATTCTCTTCCCATTTTCCTGCGAGATCTCATCTCGTCTGGATGGAAAATCCCATCGCGTTCTGAGCGCGGGTGATTTAATAGTCTTTGTCAAGTGTGGCCCTAAAAACGAGTGTTATGACAGATTAACAATCATTATATTTTTCTCTGTGTTGTCGGCGCTGCGTGTGCGAGTCATATGAGTCTTTTACAATGCATCGCGCTCAACAGTTCAATTGTGCTCGTAATTATCTTTTGGCGCAATTCGGCGTCAGAGGGGACATTTTGTAAGGTCCTGTGAACTTGTACATTGTTAGAAAAGTACGATTTTCGTTTTCAAACTGTTTTTTCCGTAAACTGATGATACATCCTGGGGATATCGCCCCTGAGCTTGGTCAAAAATCCTCACTCCCTTGTTTCTACGGAACGAAATGGTGCGGGATTGAATCTCTACCCTTTCGTTAGTTTTCAGAAGTTTACAGTTTCCCATAAAGTGGCACGGCGTGTTTGTAGGCCACTCTACCACCCCCCTCCCCCCCAAGCTGAATCGAAGTGTCCGCTGAGCTGAACCTTAACTTTCTTCTCGAAGAATTTTCTACCTTTTCGAAGAATTTTCATATCATACCCGTTTTTTTTGCTGTCATTCTTTTTCAGCGTTTTATTTGTTTGTAACCTGGAGGTAGCATTTTATTGGGGATTTGAATGGTTGTGGAGGGAATCGCAATCTGGATATATTGAGCGTGACTTGACGAGGACTTGATTATGGTTTTCCTAGGATAAACGTTCGCTGAAGGCATTAATTAACCAACGAGGATGAGTGTTTTAGGAGCGCCATTAGTTAGTTTCACATTTCAAATTCCAGTTGAGCAACGTGCAGTGTAATAAACCTGCTATGATTTTTCCGTCGTGTCGTATTCCGATTCGACAAATTGCTTTTTTCGAGCGATTTGCTAAGGATTCCTGGGTGCTGAGCTCACAGGGACAAAATTTGAGAGATAACGAGTCAAGAAACAAAGGCGTAAAGGTTATATGAGAGTAATTAGGGTTTTCGGGGTTCTCGGCGCTAGTATCCGTGGAGGGGGCATTAGCAGGACTTCTTGTGCTAAACGAGAGCTGCCTTGAAGGAGATGACTTCTGCCTGGGCTCAAGATAAGGAGCTCTAGAGTTTGTAAGCCACTCGGAATCGTTTTAATTCGGCGCAGTCCGGCGACGAGGTGGGGGGGGGAAGCAGTCGGGCCATCAAGTAGACCTGTTAAATCTTGTGAAGGCACGAAATGACACCAGCCGAAGTTTGTAAGAACATTTGTCAACTTTTGTTAAAGAGTAAAGTACCACGCAAGTACCATTCACCATGGTAGCTTGACGAGCTTGCTCCATCTTCACAGGAGTTAGCAGCTTGTAAACAGGAGCCAGTCGAACAGCGAAAGTGCGATTTCTCCCCCCCCCCCCCGGCCGGTCGCCCAACTGCGCCTGGTAATTTTTCTCAGATGATGGTAGTCCCAGTTTTGCACTAGGAGTCTAAGTGCTCCCTTCAAGGTCATTTGGGCTGTATTTTCCCTTCTACTGGAACTATAACTTTTGCTTGCGTATTTTGGAATTGACCATGTTCAAAATTATCAAAATCTCTAAAGTCGTGAAGTTCTGTGAAACAATGGAACAGCTTTTTTTCCCGTCTGTTTGGCAATCATGTGGAACTGTTTGGTTACGGCCGTCATGCAAATTTGATACCCCGTCGGGTTTTCTTTGTGAGAAGAGAGGGGTCGGCTCTCTCATAATATTGGCGATTCTAATCGGTGCGACGATGTTGCAATGTTGCGCACTTGTCACGGCTATGATCGAGTGCGCGTGGCGGGATACGGTCTGTCTGGGGGGGACCTGTTTTTGTACGAACGAATCACCAGTGATCGTTGAGGGGCCTTCATTTGGCAAGAACCCTTCTCAATTATGCCGCTCATCAGAATGACATTTAATGGGCTTATCGTCATTTTTGTGATGCAAAAATATTGGAAACGTTAATGGCAACGGGTGTCATGTGAGCACGTGTCCCATGTGATGAACTCGGCGTGGACTCGTGCTAAAAGTGTGATAATAAACGCGTGGTTTCGGCAGACCACGCCGTAATGAGGCCAGATTCATCATTGATCCGTTGGGCACTGGGAGGTGGGGGTAGAGCGTAAAATCAAATTCCTTCAATCCATCTCCAGAATTCTTTCAACTTACTGAGAAATATTCCTCGGCACACATCGACTTAGGAGCGGGCATTTTGCTCATTCGCATCAATCACTGCCGATGTCTCCAGCGAGGACGTTAAACTCTTGTGAAGCTGTGCAGTAGCAAGAGCTTCGTTTACACTTGTCAAGAGTTCACGTGTAAATCAGCAGTAACTAGCGAAGGTGCGAAATTACCGCCTCGCCAACGAGCAGCGCCATTGGAGTGGCGTCATAAAGCTAAGTGAACTAACCTTTGGAAGTGTCGATCGGAAAGCATAATCTGTCACCCCAAGCTGGTTCCTAATCTGGTGAGCGGGTTACCTTTTATCCCGCACACCTTATACTCACGTGCCCGGCGCGCATTTTTTACATAGTTGGTGTACCTTGGCGGGTTTTTAACAGCGTTCAAATATGGCGTTTGGTTTGTTGGTTTTGTCAAGGCTAATTCGTTCATAATCAGCTGCTGCAACCGCTAAACCTTTCCCCGACCCAATGCCTTGGAAAGGGCGGACTTCTGGAAGGTATTTTGTTCCCTTTGAAAAATAGGAGGGGGCTGGGAAGGAAAGGATGTGAGCTGCAAATGAGACCGAAAGGATACGACGCCACATCTATAAATGATCGCGAAAAGGATTCAGTTTGACGTCCAGGCGAGGGGGAGGGTGGGGGTGGGTAGGGGACGGTGGTGGAGGGTGTGCCCCCTATGAGATAAAGAGAGGTGTAGGGGGGGGGGGTACTCAGTGTCCATCTCAACCCTGTGTTGCGCGCTGTGGCACTTTACAGGCCAGCGCGGAGTTTCAAAAATCCTTGCAGTGAAAAGGTTACAGACCCGGTGATAAGGACCTTCGTTGATCGTTCAGCACTAGGGCAAACTAAACGAAATAGTTAAGTATAATAATAAAATGGTGTAACGTTTTAGTCTGGTTGTCACTATTATTAGATCTTCTAAAGGAAGGGAGCGGAGATCGTGCTTACCTCCATTTTTTCATTGTTGCTTGTTGTCGTTGCCCCCCCCCCCACACGTCTGTTGTATTTTGGAAAGATCGCATTTTGAAGATCCTTTCCGTTGCGACCATGTGCCCTAGATTTATTCGTGGGTTGCTTTCCAGCGTGATATACATTAACTCTTGGTCGAAAACGCCAAACGTTCATCTGTAATTCAGCGCCAAATGCTCTTTTAGCGTTTCTCTTCATGTTTACGACAACCGATGAGCGTTTTTTGGAATCTCACAGTCCGTGGAATAACGCCCCTAGAATTTGGAGCACCGTTCAAGATTGCCTGGTGGTCGAAGTTAGGAAACGCCGTCATTGGCGCGCTCCTGTTGCCGTTCTCTCCGCCATCAGATGTCAGGAAGAAGACAGGCGGGGCATGGCGTTATCTGGTTCCACCGATCCCGCAATCGCGAATGGTGTCTTTGAGGATGTGAGGACCGACTACCATTGCTACTCCTGTCAAATCTGTGTTGTGGCCACAGTTCTTAGTTGACAAGAGTGGATCGTACTTGGTATGCCGAAAATCCTTTATCACCTCTCCCCCTGAGTCAGCCTTTGAGGGTCTTCGCTACTGTAGTTAGCATTTGGGATAGGTGAGAGGAGGGGGACTTCCTGCTCCACGAACTTCAGGCTTGAGGGGGGGGGGAAATGGTAATCGTACTTTGAAAAATGTTCTTCTACAATGGCGTGCAAATATTAGCTTCCCATTCTTCTCCCAGGTCCCCGATCCCTTCCATCCCAGTGGCGAGGAACGCTTTTTTGGGGATGTAACGGTGAACTGTATCCGTTTGTCCTAGGTGTACTGAATCGGTCAATAGTGCGCTGCGTCCGGATTGTTGTATAGACATCTGATTCAATAGTGCATGTCTGATGTTTGGTATTGTGCACGATCGGGCAATCATTGATTAAACGCAATACTGCTAACGACCTTTCCACCCACAGAGAACTGTTTCTGCCGTTTTCTGCATGATTTAGCCCTGATGGAATCCCAATGTTCGATTATGGGATTGAATGATCCCTGACAGGACACGTCCTGCCGCTGTGGAGGATTTTGGCAGAATACGACCCCCTTCCTAAAAAGTTCCTCCAGTACGACCCCTTTCTCATCCTCACCATGTTCCCAATTTTTCTGAATTTCTACAACTTTTTGTAGTATTTTCCCAGAAGGCTCCCAGATTTTCACCAAGAAACTGC
>MU967076.1:20224-31854 GCA_036418165.1 Cooperia oncophora | reverse complement strand
GCGGAATTCTGTCCTGCCAGAAGTATTGATCCTAATCGTCTTGGGGGTATCGTGCCAATTGCCTTTAAGGATCTCAATGCGAGTGCACTGATGTACATTTCACTGCGGAATCCAAGCCGACTCCCTAGTTTATCAAAAATGCAGTTCATTAAAATTAGGCGTAAGGAGCGTGAGGTTTACGGTAGCCAAACAGCGCGCAAGTGGTGTAACTGCGTCCAGCAGCCCATGCGCTGGGTCCCTCTTGAATTGCTCGTGCTAGTGACAAGAAATAGTTGCAAGCCATGAGATGAAGCATTTAATTTTGTCTCAAGGAATGGAATTAATCACCCACTCCGGAACTACTCCTTGTAAATTTTTGATTTCATGGGTCCGTAGGAGCTGCATTTTCTCCCTGAATGTGCATCCCGCTAGTGTAGTGCGTGGGCAGTGGGACCCGAATACGAATTGGTAAACTCTTGTTGACTCACCAGTAAAAGCATACGAAATTCTCGAGAACGTGTCAGGTACGATTCCAGTGCTAAAAGGGCTCTCGTAGTGGCGAGATTACGAAGCAGAGAAGGGTGCGAAAGAGGAGGGACAGAGAGGTGATGAATGGAAGAGAGGAAGAAGACTCAGTTGATCTCACAGGATAACGAAGAGAAGGTGGTCCACAGATGCATATACAGTTGCAGAGAAAAAGAATATTTGGAACAAGCCCGAAATCGCGTTTTAAACAGTCCTAGAGCCCGAGATGTTGGGTGGCGGAACCTAGCTTTAGCGTACTTCGGTGTCTGCTTAGGGTCGTTTTTACTGGTTTGAAAACAGTTTTCAAGGCTTATTTTATATATATCCTACAACGTTTCGCGACGCATGTCGAGGAAAATCGAGCAATAATTTGATACAAAATTCCAACTCTTTTAGCTTATTTTGAATTTTTCTTCCGCAGCTGTATATTTGGATAGATGGCCGCTGGTATAGCTCAGTCGGACGGCCTTTAGGTAGCCGAGCCTTCCTTCTGATCGGCAGTGTCACTCGGCTACCACCAAAGCAACAGCTAGTGCCAGCCATTGGAAGTGGCCTGGAGCAAGGGGACCACTTCCTAGGGCTGGCAAAATTCTAATCAAAAAGTGCTAGAAATTGCAATATAACCTTTCTAACCATAAAAAATTGTTTTTCAATTCAACAGCAGGAATGAATTCTATTTACAGAATGTGATATCCGATTCCCCGACCCAATGCTTTTGCCTCTTCACGCAACAGTGCGACACATTTCGTCCAGATCTCATCAGGGATTCCACATTGTGGCCACAGGGTGATTCTTCGTAAGACTCCTCTTCTGATTCATGTTATCATTTGAATACTGCTACAATTTGAATCCCCGAGATGAGGTAGGCGTGGCTGCGTACTTCAGCTGAACGTGGCGGCGGCAAAGCATATCGTGAGATATTATCATTTTGAGGCAGTTGTAATCAAGTCTCTGGTCAACACCGAACAAGATGACAGTTGTCTCAAGCTGAAAGATCCCACGAGTAACCTGTCCCAGGCCATGTTCAAATGCCATGCCTACTCCGTCTCACGGATAAGGAGTGTACACTTGGGCGCTCTAAACACTGGGAAGTTCCAGGAAAGCAATGGTCTACCTCAAGCTACGATCGGTTACAATCTCCCTTCAGGGCAAGGCTCCAATCAAACTGGATCCAGGCCACGTCATTACTGTATCTGAGAGTACGTCCTTTCTACATTTGCTTAGTTCACTTACAACAGCCAACAGGATTCCATGCGCTCATTTTTCCGTAGCCGCAGTAGGGTACTTAGTCAGGGTACAGTTCACAGTCGGCGCAAAGCCTCAACGCTGTCCTACCTGGGTGTAGTTGCGCAGAAAGCAGTTGTGCGCAATATTGTCATTTCGTCTACATCATCGTCAGAGAAGATCTCACCTGCGGGTCCGAGTCAAGATGCACTAGGGATTCATTACCATTCGCTAGGCGAAGAGATGGCCTTAAATATTGCCAAAAGAAGCCTATGCTCCCCTTTGGTCCCATGGGAGTGAACCAATGGGTCTGCAAAGAGGTCGTTCAGTTGAAGGAGGCGATCGTAATAGAAACTTCTTCACAACCTGACAAATGGTCTCGCTCGTAACAAGTGTGCTGACTGAATAAGAATAGTGTTACGATTTCAGAACGAAATGCAGTTGAACTTACCTTCAAACTGGAACCCACCCCAGGAGAAGGTATATCTTTTGAAGTTCTAAGTTATTGCATGAGATTTGTTACAGAGTACACCATCCTTTAGCGAATCCCATCGGGAGGGCTGAATGGGCCGCTGGGAGGGGTGCCATATTTTCCTTCGAGTAAAAGTGGTTGCTCCAATGCTTTCACATTTCCAGCATTGCGAGATCTTGTCGACAACGACCGGTCCTACTGCTCTTGGCAAGCAGGCTCCAGTCATTATGTCCGCTATCTGGATGACAAAGAGGTGTATTTTCTGCATGACACTGAAGGTGCGTGACCAGCCTTTACAGTACAATAATATCTTAATTTTTAAACCATGCTTTGGGTCCTGTATAGATTTGTTTTCTTGAAAAACTAGGATACGGCTAGGAGAGTCAGTTCGGCACTCAAAGGCAGTTGGCACGATAAATCCCTGAAGACGAGTAGGATTGATACGTGGCAGGACGGAATTCCGCGACCCTGAGCAGGCGCTGCGCAGCGGTTTTTCCTAGGAAGGTACCCTTATAAGGGTCCTATCAAGCTACAACATACCGACCCAAACGCCCACCACGCCCGCCCGCCCACAAATGGACGACCGTTTCTGCGGCTCGTTTTGCTTCATTTGCTAAGTAAAATATGAAGCGAAGGGACTGGTATGAAGCGAATGGATATATGAGTACATACATGCAGCCGTACCTACCGTAGCGGTTATTTGCAATATGCCTACGGGAAACTCGTCCGAAATTGCTTTTCAAGAACGAAGGCTTTTCTTCGCAGTTTTCGACCGTTTCACTTCGTTTTTTCGCCATTTTCCCACTAGATAGCGCCCTGCTAGCATTTTAGGCTGATACCAAATTATCGTGCCAACTGCCTTTAAGGGCTCAGAAATGGCATCATGCTTGGGCTGCTTCGTATTCGCTTTGCGAAGCGGCGAACGATTGGTGGTTAAGTGTGACCGTACAGTACATTGCAATACGATAGCAATGCGATATAAAAGGGTAATGAAGGATAAAGTCTTCGCCGTAGATCGATCCCTTTCCTGAATGCGATACGCATTCACTCCCATTCAGAATCGTAGTGGTTTAGTGAATGCGATGTTCCCTATACAACGACCAGGGGCCAGCCGATGTACAAGTCAGCGTCCTTATCATCCCAGAAGGATCTGGTACCAATTCACCGTCCCCGGAGGGTAGAAGGCTTGGTTGGCCTGGGAGTGAAACTGGGACCGCGCAGGTGCTAAGCGTGTCACTTGTCACTACGCCCCCTCACCTATATGTTCAGGAATGAACAGCAATGAGATATAGAATTGAAATCCGAAATTTTCGTCTTCGCGACGGAGTAAGTAGAAAGCTAATCAGGATAGGTTTGTGTGACGGTAACTGTGGTGGTCCAGTGATTTCATGTGTATGGCCCTAAGGATATGCAGCAAAAACAGCAGCAATAGTTACTATGATATGTTTATTATGTATATATAGCAGTCTCGTTTACGATGGATAGAATGAACTATGAGTAAATGGAATTCTTATTCGCGACGCTGGAAGAGGAGGTAGCAGATAGTATGTCGAATATGGCAGCCTACTGCGGACCATTCATATCATAAGTCCGCCCCATGCCTACAGGGGGGGCAAAAAAGACCTTTTGGCAGAGTCACATATCAGCAAAGTTTTCGCAGCCCAGACAGAGGACGTGGATACGAGTACCAGGGCGGAAGATACCCAAGATGTTCCTCGATAAGCAGGAGCAGGCTCTCGCCCATCACCTTCATGTACACCAAAATATGAAGTCATCTCCAGTCGCAGCCTGACTGGAGAAGACCTTTGGAATTCACGTCACCTCCAAACAGCTGCGAAACTTCTAGTGTGGAGTTTCCATGGAGCTACCTGGAGACCAGTACTCTTGATCTGGGAGACCTCAACATCGAGCAGCTCCGTAAAGTCGTTACGGTTTAGGATATCACCTTCATATCACCTTCACCGCAGTCGCCAAGGCGCGGGTTGGTGGTATGGACCGGAAGTTCCTGGAATGGAAGACCGATATTTTCTTCGTGGACCCCGGACTGAAGGTGAGCGCTGACGGTTACATCGACCAACTCGTGGAGAATATCCTGCCTTCATGTCATCGCCTGTACCTTCTTGGAAACTTCGTACTGCTACAGGATTGGGTGCCTCCACACGGAATCGAAGGGCGTTGGAAAAACTCTCGCCTACTTGGAATGGAAGGGCGTTGAGTACCTGAAGAAGACGGATATCTAAGTCACCTCATCTGAGCCCCCTCAATCACCCGGTTTGGGCGAAGCACAACAGGGTGATCTACAGTGGCGGTGAAATCCACGATTTCGCTGAACTCAGGTATCGAACCACGGTCGCGTGGCAGAACCTCTCGATGGCGCTCGTCGAGAAGGCTGTGGCGGAGTATCATGATAGCATACAATATGCTGCTGAATATGGTGTGTGGGAATGTCCAATGAGAATTTGATAAAGTGTAACTTACACCGCCTTGAAAGTCAAGACAGAAAAGTGTCTTTTTTTTGCCCCCCCCCCTACCCTGTAAACTTAATGGTCACGCCGAGAGAGGTTCCAGCCCCAGACGTGGAGCGAGGAAGAAAGATCGGGATCGTCGTCACACGTTGCAGACAACGATACTGCGCCGGGCAGCCGAACTTACAACTGTGTGAAAGTTAGCATAGTAGAACCTCATAATTTCTTAAGACGTATTTGTAGTAAAAATGAGTAACGCACCTGGATGGGTCGAGAGTGGCTAGCCCGGTGACGGTGGTTCGCTAATCCGGTGTTCTGAAAATGCTTTGAAAGTGAATAGTCGGTTGGTGCAAAGGTCGCGCGGAGAAGTATGGCCGGGTGAAGGTAGAAACTTGACCCCCCCCATTTCCTTCAATTTATGGATAGTGATTTGTGAAACGTGTGGGCGGGCGTTGTCATGCAAAAGAATCGGACCCTTTCTGTTGACAAGTGCTGGCTGCAGCTGACGCAATTTTCGGTACATTTCGTCGATTTCTTCACAGTAGGACTCTGCTGTGATGGTTTGGCCTGGCTGACAAAAAGTTATAGTGAGATCACACCAGATAGAACCACCACACTGTGACCATTAGATCTATTTTAGTCACGTCGAGGATTCGCGAATGTGAGCATGCCTCGGTGGGTTTGTGGCAATTCCAACTACTTGTCCGCGAACTTCTCCTTGTTGTCATACCATGATCCACTTGTTCATTGCAGGCTGACCCGAATTCGCGCCAAAAAACGGGGTCGTTTCTTGTGCGCAAAAACCAGTGCAAGCAAAGAACGCTAGAACCGTGCCAAATTTCGGTCACTCGAATTGTGGGGCATCCACTTGTCGAGTTTTTCTCACCTTCCCAATGCGTTTCAGACCATCTGCAACACTGGATTTGCCAACGCCTAGCTTTTCTGCATTCTCCCAAACTGTTTGGGATGGGCCAGCCTCCACAAACGCCTTCAAAATCCTCGTTAGGTATTGCTTTAGGTTCCACCGCTACGAGAATTACACCTTCAGAGGCTGGAATTCTCCAGGTACGAAATTTGTCGACCATTCAAGTCGCACGGTGCTTTCTCTAGCACTATTGGGCCCCCACACCTGGTTAATTTGTTGAGCTGTTTCGATTGCGGATTGCCCCAATTTATAGTCGAAGAAAAAAATCGTCCGAAGTGCTCTTTTCACATGCTTGAAAAAAGTCTTGGGAAAAAGGGGTTTCATTCAAGCAATGGTGAAACGGCAATTATACCATCAGATAGCGCAAAAAATTCTCTTCAGGATGTACTACTGAGACGCAAGGGAGAATGAGTTTTTAATCAGCAATGAATGTACAAATAAGTAGCAACACAAAACGCTGAGAACTCTCCGGACAACCTTATAGTTTCCGCACCGACACAGCGTGATCCTCCCGTCACACACCTCCGTGATCAGTAATGACCATTAACCATCCTTTGCACCCACTTCAAGACAGCTCCCTAGCGATAAAAGTGTCATGGATAGTTGCTTTTCAATTATGAAACAGTAGCTGATAAGTAATTCCCCAAAGAAGAAAAAAGCAAGAAGAGTCCTCAAGAACACCATAAACAAAATCGCTCCCCACAGTCACACCTCGCTCGTGATTTTTACGCGTTTTACCTCACCAGATGGGTTGGAGGTGACTGTATGTGCTCCTAATAAATAAAATGTAATAAAGTAGAGCAGAATTATTCATGGGCACGGGCGCGGTCAGCAAAAAGGACATGAAATTCCGATTAATGCCCGCCGTCCCAACAAAGAACAAGTGAGCGGCCCTCCGTCAGCGGCCATCCAGCAAGTGGGCGGTCTAATTGGTCGGGCATTCGAACTAGAACTTTCAGCGGCTGCTAGCTCGCTCGCTCGCTGTGGAGTCGCGAGAAGGGGATAGCCTCTAGCCCGGGGGCTGTACTACTTGCACAAGAAAGGACGACTATGTACTACTTGTGCGCGGAGGCTGTCTTTAAAGGCAGTTGGCACATAATTTGGTACACAATCTGAAATTCTAGCAGGGCGCTATATAGTGGGGAAGATGGCGAAAAAACGAAGTGAAACGGTCAAAAGCCTGCGTAGAGGGGCCATCGTTCTTAACGACTCGAAAAGTAATTTCGGTTGAGTCTCCCGCCACGGTAAGTACGGGTGCACGTATATGCTCATATATCCATGCAGCACCGCAGCCGCTTCATATCAATCCCTTCGCTTCATATTTTACTTCGCAAATGAAGCAATACGAGCATCAGGTACGGTCGTCCATTTGTGGGCGGGCGGGCGCGGTGGGCGTTCGGGTCGGTATGTTGTAGCTTGATAGGGCCCTTATAAGGGTACCTTTCTTGGAAAAGGCGCTACGCAGCGCCTGCTCAGGGTCGCGGAATTCCGTCCTGCCAGGCATATTAATCCTACTCGTCTTAGAGATTTATCATGCCAACTGCCGCTACAACGCCGAACACAATTAGCTAACACCTTCATCGAAGCACCATAGCAGTGTGAGCTGTTGTCAGTTCTGAATTCTACACAGTTTTATCACCCGGTATACATCCAGATTGAACTAGAGCCCTGTTTTTCCTTCTTTTATAGTGAACAGCCAATTTATTGACTCTCTGTTTTCAAGATGCCGATATATGGATACCCTATGAACGGTTTCATGCAAAGTTGTATCGATTCGTTGTAAATGGTATAACCAAGTTCCTGCTCGAGAAACTACCTTACCGGTGAGTTCGATTGTAGGAGCTCTGCCGCCACAGACACATTTGTCCGTGATTTTCGAGTCTGTAGCTTCCTCTCCATACATACAATGTATGCGTAGTTGAATTGCCACCAAGACAGTAGCGTTATGTGGGTTGATCGGAAAGTTGTAAAACAATTACGTTTACTCGCTATAACTAGTTTACCAGGTGTTATCATAAGAGTTTCATACACACAAGCAATATTAAAGACATGATATTCAGCCATATACACTCTGAACAACTCAACATTCTTCTAACAACACAGATATATTGATGGGATGTAACAAGCTTCTTTTGTTGTCGTTATCAACACCACTTACATCCTGTTTTCCCAACAATAAAGTTGCAATTATCCAAATAATGCTTAGGATGAGTAGCCACCAAAGACCTCAACTCAGCCACGTAAATAAGCACAATAAAAGGGTGAGACTGATCTGTGTTCCCGTCATACTGTCTATCTACCTTCTTTTCGATTTTTACAAGAATCTTCGAGCTAATGCGCTTGAAGTCAGTTGGCGAGGTATATCTCTAGAACGTGAGGCGAAGGCATATATTAAGCGGCTCCGATGCTGCATTGATACTTGAGTACACACATGCAGTGGGTACCAGGAAACACGCAGCGGGCAATGACTCATCTGCCCTTCTGCTCCCTCTCTGACGAAATTTTCGCGTGCTTGTTTGGTTAAATCCAGGGAGGATTTCTTCAAGATAACGGTAATCCAACGTAATCCTTGAGCCAATCGTCGAACTCCTTCGTCATCGCAGCCAACTGTGGCTATGTTGAAATGAGCGTGAAATCACGCAGAGACAGAGGATTACCAGCAGAAGCCATGCTTTACAAGCAGAATAACTTCTCAATGGGTATATACTCTCCACCTTCCTACTCTTATCCCTTCTCTTTCCCGCTTCAAACAGGACGGGAACCATCTGTGAGCTGTTTCAAACCCATTTCCGGCTTATCTCGATTCTAATCTGGCTGCTGGTTCCCTGCTCCAAATGCTCCAGAAACCCTCTATGGGACACTCTCTTCTTGATAGTAGGTTTCAAGAGTTTTCTCGCCGAGGAGCGATCAAAAGAGCGGATGATCATCGTTCTCCACGAGCCGCCGAGAGCTTTCTCGCCGAGGAGCGATCAAAAGAGCGGATGATTATTGTTCGCCACGAGCCGCGTGGTCCCTCCCCCCCCCCACCTTCACAAATACGTTCGCACCCAACATACATGCTAGACTGCAAATAGAAAGCAATACACAAATACCAAGATATATAAAAGAAAGGGAAGTTGGCGACATTCTCCGTATGACACAGATCGATCAAACGGTGCTAACGTATTTGGGGAAAACTTGCAGCAAGCTGCTCTTCTGCTTCCTTCTCACCGAGATAGTATCCCGCTTGTTTGGTTGGCTACAGTAGTGGTTCATTCGAGGTAACTTCGTAATTACAGAGATAGCATGAATTATCACAGTCATAATGGTTTCGCAATACCGCACCTTCATGGTTATTTGGTTGTGGGAGTTTCCGCGCTGAATACAAATTGTACAATAGCTTCCGTCGATCCTGGTCCTCACCATGTGCAAGACAAATGGGTACGCACTGAAGTGGCATGTCACTTTCTCCGTTCAGAAGTGCACGGGAACGGGAGTGGAGTCTCGCAGTAGCCGCGCGTCATTTCCACACTCCACCCGAAGAAAATCAAACGCGCCACTTTCTCTTTCCACTTTTGGATATTCTTAGTCACGGGCAACGGACTGTAAACGTATCACTACGCTTCAGTCTTGTTTCGGGCAACAAAAGGGTTACACTTGTACAGTTGCTCAACCGTCCTTCTCGCACGTGGCAGCGACCACCCTCGGAGGTGGGTATACAGTTTGTCGTTGCTCCCCTTCACGCACTCTTCCAATGCTGGAAACTGACCATGTTCAGGACAGCG
This sequence comes from Cooperia oncophora, assembly GCA_036418165.1. NCBI lineage: Eukaryota > Metazoa > Nematoda > Chromadorea > Rhabditida > Trichostrongylidae > Cooperia > Cooperia oncophora. The sequence goes on along the minus strand of MU967076.1, from coordinate 22,500 downwards.
TCATTCAGCGCGTTTTTTAGGGATAATTTTTTTCCTTAGCAGTCGGTCAGTTACCTTTTTTATTCTTTGTTGAAAACAAACCACAGTAGACCTGCTATCACGGACCTTTCCTTTGAACATTTGCACTGACCTATCTTTATGAAGGATCCGTTAACTGTTACGTTAGTTTCAGAGAATGCTTGCTTCTGCTCAACGGAGTACCACTTGAGAATAGAGAATGGCTGAGAACTGGAGATGTCATCACTGCTGATGGTGGTTAGTTTCTCCCTAGAACCTTACTCTTGGAAACCTTTTCAGCTCTGAAATAGAAAAAAAATTGCCATAGTGTACTTTTCTTGTGAAAGTTCGTAAAGGAACGCAGTATCTCGCTTTTCTCGAGTAGCGGGAGTTTGATACGATAAAACTTGCAGAATAATTATGGTACCCTGACTCATACCACCTTTTTCGTGACCGACCAAGCAAATAGCGCTAGTAAACTATGTGTCGGATTGATCGGAGAATCGCCAACCGCTCGTTTCAGAACCGTTTCGCCCAACCGCCGGACTCTTCGCCCAACCGCCAATCGGTACATATTGAAAGTTTTTCGCCGAAGCGTTTCTGTTGAGAGAAACGCAGGTCCGCAGACTATGAACAATGCCTTAGGCTGCCAAGGGTCGCGACCCGGCTGCGGCGTGTCACGAGCTCAGCGATCAGCTGCTTCCTCCCTAATTTAGCCATTTTCACTGTTTTGGCTGCTTTTCTCAAGATTGGTTGTTCCTTGTCTTCACAAGGTAAATTATGATTGGAGTTCCTCTGATTTTTGCGTACAAGTAAACAGTTAAAGGCAGTTGGCACGATAAATCGCTATACAGGTGTAGGATTTGTACAACTGGCTTAACAGAATTCCGTGACCTCGGACAGGCGCTGCGTGAAGCCTTTTCCAAGGAGGGTACCTCTATAACGCCCTATTGAGCAACAACTTTACGTCCCAAACGCCTTCCTTGCCCGCCCGCCCACAAACGGACGACCGTTTCTGACGCTCGTATTCATTCATTTGCTGAGCAAATTATGAAGCAAAGGGATTGGTATGAAGCGGCCGTGATGCTGCATGCATACATGGGTACACATATGCAGCCGTATCTTCGGTAGCGGTGATTGGCAAGATGCGTACGGGAAACTCGTCCGAAATCGATTTACAAGTCACTGAGAACGGAGGCTTTTTTCGCCGGATTTTGACCGTTTCACTCCGTTCTTTCGCCATTTCCCCACTATACAGCGCCCTACTAGCATTTTAGGCTAAGTAGGAAACCATCGTGCCAACTGCCTTTAAAGACAAACAAATACCTGAAAGAATCGCAAAAAAACTCTATTTAAAAACAAAAAAGCAGCCCACATCCTATTACACTTCATCAAGTCAGTATAAAGTTACCTTAAAAAGTAGAAAATACACTTAAAATTAGGAAGAAATGGTCAAATCAGGCCGGAAACAGCTTGTCGCCGCGGTCGTGACGCGCTGCAGCCCTTGGCCGCCTAATCAAGTGTCCGGATGACGACTGTATGTAATAAGACGGTATCTTCGCCTACCTACGTCGTCCACTGCTTGGCTGCTCATTGGTGACCCCACGTCTCTATGATTACTGGAAGACCTACTGATACAGTAGCGGCAATGAGTGAGGTTTATGTTTTTAGCGAGAACTCCACAAAGTCATCACGGATTTTCCCGAAATTTCACTTTGTTCCGAAAGTAGACATAGTGTGCTCAATGAACACATATGTCAAGCATAAAATAGATAAGAAAATTTGAAGAATTCACGGGAATTTCACGAATTAGCCAGATTCTTCGCAAAATCTATGAAAGACTCTACAACTCAACAAAGTAAAAGTGCTCGCAAGCTACAGTTGGCACGTTTGCTACTTTGGCACACTTCCCTTGTAGTCTTTGATAGTTCGACATCGTCTGAGCATGGAGTTAATATTTATTTCACTGTCGACAAAGGGATGCTCTCCGATACGGACGGACGGATCTTACCCCTGCATGCAAGATCTTTTTGCTGCTGCACATTGTGGAAACTATTGGCATAGTGGGTAGATCATATTTCATTCGATTAACTTGGCCACATCACAAAGGGTGTTCGAGGGTCCCGGAAGCAATTATGCACAAAAAGGCGTAATTTGTGGCTGTCTTGATAGAAAACAACCTCATCCAGGCTACGTCGTCGCGGTGTGGTTAACTTCTGCCAAGTACAACATCCCCTCCCCCCAAAAGCGGACCTCGCTCTGACCTCCCCTTCCCATAG
>MU967076.1:0-17850 GCA_036418165.1 Cooperia oncophora | reverse complement strand
ACCCGCTCTTCCGATCTCTCCCAGGTCGACACCCGCCCAGGCCAACCAAGCCTTCTACCCTCCGGGGACGGTAAATTGGTACCAGATTCGTCTGGGAGGATAAAACACTGACTTGTACATCGGCTGGCCACCGCAAGTCATTGTATAGGCCACATCGCATTCAATAAGCCACTACGATTCTGAATGGAAGTAGAATGCGTGCCGCATCCCACAAAGGGATTGATCAACGGCGAAGACTTTATCCTTTATCCTTTATTTATTCGGGAGAGTAAGAACTCTGTCCTGTGCATCGGCTGACCCCCATCTGATTGTTAGTCGCTACGATTCTTATGGAAGCTGAATGCGTGCCAAATCCTAAAAAGGGGACTGATCGACAACAGAGTTTTATCGTTTTTCCTCCACATTTTTCAACGGCCTCGATCTGATCATCGGTATGAACTCCCTTCAGATAATGTGGAATCCCTACTGATATCTCTGATGACACTGTTAACTCTCGTTGAAAGACCGGTAAAAACCTCAGTGGGAAGTTGCATGTTGGTCTAGTAGTTACAGAAAAACTGATCATTTGCCTCGTGCGTGAAGAACAGGTTGACCTCTCTGCAAGCGCAACACTTTCGTCAGTTTAGAGCACGCAGAAGGGACGCTGATGTTGCGTTACCTGTGTGCCGCTTACGGACTAGGCACGAATTTCCCCCAATTCCCTTCCTCTCCTTCATTTCCCTTTTTTCGTGCAGCCTTTGTATCGACACCATGATCCCGTAGCGAACACTCTAAAAGGTAGAGACGAACCTTTGGGAAGGCTCATATTGGGTTGGCTCATAAGCAATGGCGTTTTTTTGTCATACAATTTTTTATATGAAAAACGGCAATTGTTCCCAATATGTTTGTTTGATAGATAATTTCCTGCTCTATAAGATAGGATGGTTACCTCCCTACTGTTTCATGATTTCCGCCGATTTTTATTTCATTAAAAGGAAAATTCGGGTCGACCCAAAAGTGAGTTTTCGACAACTACTTTTTGAATTGTATCTCGGCTCTCAATCTACAGAAGAAGCTCAAACCTTGTGGCATATATGACCAACGAAAGATGCTCTTATGACAGCTTGAAGGGTTCAAGGTATCAAGTAGTAGGAATTCAAACCTTGTGAAAGAGCATCGCGTGGGGGACCATCTTGCCTGCGGAACCCATCCACTAAGTTTTGAAGTTCTCCACTCAAGTGAAGGTGATGCTTGATAATGATAAGGAAGCATTCTAACGATCCCTCAATCTTTGGCATGATTCTCAGTTAATAAGGTAATTCCGTAAGCTCTCAGTTGGACAGAATAGGGCATTAGGTTCGATGCTTGTCTGTGAGGTCGAAACTGGAATCTTCGAATCACTTCAAAGTATTATTAGCATTCCTAAGAGACGTAGCCTTTCAGCCATATACTTAGCAGCTGGACCCATGCGGTTTTAGCCTTTTCAATTAGAGGAATAAAGACTGTCGGAAATGCTCATTTTCATCGACCCGACATCATCACAAAAATATTAAGTGGAAAGAGGAAACGTGAAGAAAACTTAGGAATACTGCCGTGTAGGGCAAGGAATTTCTCGTGCAAAACGGGTATGAAATCACTAAATGGCCAAAACTTTCTTCTACAGCGTATATTTCGAGAGTGGAGTTGCGGTAGAAAAAAACGCCATTTACTCTTATGGCCGATCCCGATATTGTAGCGGTCTGGCTATGTTTAGACTTTGAGTGCTGTGCTCTGGCAAGCGCGACGTCATTTGTGCGGACTGTCGTGCCTGAAGCGGCTTACTCCCTCATGTACTTGGCGTCTATACCAGGTCGTCCAGGCTCTCTAACCTAGTCATCGCTGTTGTGTCTTGGATGGTGTTAATCTTGCGCGCCTTGGTGGACTCATACACATAGCGCACTGTCCATACAATTGCCACTCTGGTGGCTGTGTATTCTTGCAACGTGTTATGCCTTTGTTATTATCCTATTTACATGTGTGATGGCTTCACTATCTATCTGTTGTAACCTACCATCCTTCCACTTACTAAGCACATATGCTTTCACAGCCGAGCGGACCTACGACGCCGTTCACATCTGACTTCAACCAGCAGCCACATACCAAATGGCTTTGTATGACGAATAAATGTTAAAAAATGTTGTGGTCAAATCAGTCGTGGTAAGCGGCAGTACACAAGATTAGTAAGTTTAGTAATCCCTCTAAGCGACGATAAGCCATGAAACAACAAATGAAAAATTAACTACTAAGTAAAAAGGAGGTACGGCCCTAGCCTACGGGGACGAGCCCTGCCTAAATCCTTCGGGCCAGGAGACTGCAGTTCACTAAGCGTTGAGAACATCCTCCCTTCCGGCTGATCACGAGGTTGGGATGCACCTCCGCTCCTAATGGTTAGCTAGGATGTTCTGCGCCTGCGATGATCCAGCTCTCTTGCGTTGTACGTCTCGTTGAAGTTGAACTGCGCCCAGCATCGATGGATGACGACGTTGACAGCTGGCGAAGAGCGGAGAGGAGCGACCAGCTGGGATGGCTGCACTAAATAAACTGCCTCGTGGTTTGAGCCGGCGCCGCCTCTGCATCCCCAGCAATGTTCCTCCACCGCGCCAGAACCGCCGCGGCCACCGTAAATGCCACGCTATGAAAGAGTTGCGCGAGAGTCACGACAGGGACGGTGCCCTAGTACTATTATCCTAAGCTCGTTTTCTTGATCTTTTGAGCGAAAGAAGTGGCACGCCCTGCAGCTGCGGAACCTTTCACCTTGCATATGATAAGGATCAGAACCCAAGTATTGATATACTGATAACATTGTTATCAGTATGTTGTCAAGTTTTTTAGCCCATAAGCAAGTTTCTCAGGAGCTGCCCACAGCAGTATCACCTGTTGACGTGTTTGCTCGCAAGTCGTTCGAAATCTTCACTGAGTATTTTTCGTGCAGCATCTGCCAAGAGATATTCAGAGAACCAACAAGGTAAGTGAATTTCCATAAGACTGTTGATTTCATACCTCAGTTCATAGTTAACGCCATGGAATACCTTCTATGGTTACTTTCTCTGGCTCAGATTGTTCTGCAATGTCAAATAACTGATGGCTAACATCAGATTAGCGAGAAAGTTCTGTCATTTTTTTCAGGTTAATGAGGAGCTTTTCGTTTCCTGGTACGCAGACGCATAATTAACAACTACAAAATTTAAAAAAGAAGTGATGCGCATACACTGCACACCATTCACACTTTTCAAGTGAAAAACATGATCCTTTTCCGGGCAGGAAGTAACGAGTTCTTTGTTGAAAGCCTAGACGGTAAAAGTGGAGCCAGATTCAGGATGCTCTGTTAATTCTGAAGCTAACCTTGGTGTATTTTGAAGATTGAGCTGAAGTTAAGAGTGCGAAAAGTATGAAATTTCTAGCGGTTCGTTTTGCCAGAGACCTTTACGGAGGGTTCGCGTGCCACTGCCATCCAAATGGTCAGGTCCATTACCACCAGGAAAGTTCGAAAAAATTTTTTCGCTGAAACCTCGTATACAGGGGTAATTAATGGCCCTGATCACGATTCTGACAATTATTTATGGCGCCGACGTGATCTGGGGCCAGCGTGGCGCTAAATGGCCACTGCGAGCGGAAGGGATGCTGCATAAACCACGAAAGAAACTTCATGCATACCACTAAAGAAACTTCAGTGTACCTCACTGTATGCCAAGTAGGGTTGAATTTCAACCTTACTTTGTGTACTTTTTCATGCCTAGTTGGCGAACACCTCATAATCTTTTTCAAACCAAATTCACCCTTTTTCAAACCAAATTCACCCTTTTTCAAACCAAATTCACCCTTTTTCAAACCAAATTCACCCCTTTTCAAACCAAATTCACCCTCACTTTTCACATCAAATTAACCACACTTATAAGGGCGGGTCATCAAGCAGATCACGCCAGACATCACTGCGAGCCCCGCCCCGACGGCCACGCCCACTTGTCAGCGCGGACATAGATTCTCAAATCTTGTTTCATAACTTCTGCTTTTGCTGTTTCCCACAAACACTTTGACTGGAAACGACCGGGCATTGACACATGGCCGACTCCGCCCATTCTCTAAAGGGTTTGGCAATCTAGGCTGACCACGCCCACTTGCTTTTCGCGGACTTTCGATATTTTTTCAAAATTTTTGCATTTTAGGGCTGCTGCGTGAAGCCCCGCCCACTGTGAGAGGCTCCGCCCACTTTTCAAAAATGGTGCAATCGGCAGTATAGAGACTTGGCTTGCATGCTAGGGTCTCGTTCGTCACTCGGAACAAGAAAATCCGGCAAAGTTTATTCCGAATGATCAGCAATACCCTAGCATGCAAGCCAAGGCTCTATACTGCCGATTTGCACCATTTTTGAAAAGTGGGCGGGGCTTCTCCAAAGTGGGCGGAGCCTCTCATGTGGGCGGGGCTTCACGCAGCAGCCCTAAAATGCAAAAATTTTGAAAAATATCGAAAGTCCGCGAAAAGCAAGTGGGCGTGGTCAAGATTGCCAAACCCTTTAGAAAATGGGCGGAGTCGGCCATGTGTCAATGCCCGGTCGTTTCCAGTCAAAGTGTTTGTGGGAAACAGCAAAAGCAGAAGTTATGAAACAAGATTTGAGAATCTATGTCCGCGCTGACAAGTGGGCGTGGCCGTCGGGGCGGGGCTCGCAGTGATGTCTGGCGTGATCTGCTTGATGATGCCCGCCCTTATAAGTGTGGTTAATTTGATGTGAAAAGTGAGGGTGAATTTGGTTTGAAAAGGGGTGAATTTGGTTTGAAAAGGGTGAATTTGGTTTGAAAAAGGGTGAATTTGGTTTGAAAAAGGGTGAATTTGGTTTGAAAAAGGGTGAATTTAAAGTGAAAATGGTATATACTCAGCTTTACAGCTAAAGCAACCGAATGAGATGATCAAATTCGCGTATTCTGAGCAATTGTTTTTATTCCTTTTTTGGCATTCCCAATAGCGTTTAGCAAAAATGAACCCCTGTGGTCCTTGCATGGACCCCTACATCATGCAACAAACCGTTTTAAAAAGCTCACCACGACCTGAACGACCTCCCTTGTAAGGTCTAAGGTTCCCAAGCAGGAGGCTACGGTTTTAAACACAAAGTGAGGTTTAAATATTCATTTGGATTCAACCATTGGTTCGGGTTAAGAAATTGCCGGACGAAGAAGCTGTTTTCACGGCACATCCCTACACAGAGCGGAATCTGAAGCAAATCGTTGATGAGAGCGACGCATACGCTCGCACAGTCTTTTTTCCAACATGATAGCGCCCAGACCGCACCTAACAAAGAAGGTCAAGCCGCATTGGAAAATAAATCTGGATGGCTTTTCTCACAACTCGTATAGCCCAAACATTGCTACCTTCCGACCGTTGATTGCTTTATAAACTCACTCGTGGCCGAGAAAAGCTTCGCTGTCCAGCTCATGTCGGTCGGGATGACATCCAACTTTGCGTTGCGTCACCGTGCATGTGAAGGAATGCTATCCATGAGGTGTCGAAAGGCCGGCAAGACCCGCAATAATGATGGTGGATATGTTTGATCATATACCTGTGGTATTTTCCTGTAAAAAGAAAATCATCCTGAAAGCCATGATAGTTCCGCCAACCCACTATTATGTAGTATTAGGTTGTCCGGAAAGTTCTCAGCGTTTTGGGTGTTTCACTTTAAACGATCGTAACTTTTTTAATACTCATCGGATTTAATCGAAATCAGCACACTTTTGAATGTGACAGCAGTCGAGAAATCCCATCAAAGTAAAAAACTGGGTGGTCGAAAATTCACGAAATCCACGAAGGCTTTTTTGCCTGGTCCTGATTGATGAAGTATTTTCCAGCAAGGGAGTTCTGAAAATGTTAGAAAAGGTGATAGTCGGTTGGCGAAAGGTCTGAAGAATATGGCGGTTGAGGTAGAACTTCAACCCCCAATTCGTTCAATTTATGGATAGTGATTTGTGAAACGTGTGGGCGGGCGTTGTCATGCAAAAGAATCGGACCCTTTCTTTTGATAAGTGTTGGCTGCAGCTGACGCAATTTTCGGTACATTTCGTCGATTTCTTCACAGTAGGGTTCTGCTGTGATGGTTTGGCCTGGTGATAAAAAGTTATAGTGGATCACACCAGCCGATGACCACCAGCCGTGACCAGAATCTTTTTTCGTGAGGGTTCGGCTTTGAAAATTACCTCGGTGGTTCGTCGAAATCCAACCACTGTCCGAACGTCTCCTGTTATCATACATGACCCATTTTTCATCACAGGTGACAATTCGGCCCAAAAACAGGTCGTTTCTGCTGCGCAAAAGCAATGCAGAAGGAACCTCGAGACGTGCCGATTCCTGCCGGTCACTCCGATTGTGGGGCACCCAATTGTCGAGTTTTTTCACCTTCCCAATGCGTTCCAGACCATCTGCAACAGTGGATTTGCCAAGGCCTAGCTCTTCTGCTATCTCTCGAACTGTTTGGGATGGGTCAGCCTCCAAAATCCCCCTAAAATCCTCGTCAGATATTGCTTTAGGTCGACCGCTATGAGGTTCATCTTCAAGGCTGAAATCTCCAGAACGAAATTTGTTGAGCCATTGCCGCACAGTGCTTTCTCTAGCACTATTGGGCCCCCACACCTGGTTAATTTGTTGAGCTGTTTCGATTGCGGATTGCCCCAATTTATAGTCGAAGAAAAAAATCGTCCGAAGTGCTCTTTTCACATGCTTGAAAAAATCTTGAAAAAAGGGGTTTATCAAGCAATGGTGAAACGGCAATTATACCATCAGATAGCGCAAGAAATTCTCTACAGGATGTGCTACTGAGAAGCAAGGCAGAATGAGTTTTTAATCAGCAGTGAATGTACAAAAAATAGGTGCACAAAACGCTGAGAACTTTCCGGACAACCTAATACAAATGATTACGTCTATGACATGGGTGTTTGTTTGTAGTCCGTCATTGGGCGCATTGATAGTGGAGGAATGATGAATTATTGCTCCTCCTTCTTTTCAGCTTTAGTTTTCCGTGCTTCAGATGAGTGATTGTCCGCAAAGCTGCACGATTCGACATCATCGTTTCCTGTGAGATGTAACTTGATAAAAACATTTGTTATTAAAGTTGTTATTGTTTAACACAAACTCAATGGCACAAATAGACATGGAGCTGAGAGAGTAGGAGTGGCTGCGGTAGTGTATTAGGGAACGCAACCACATGAAAGCGGAAGATGCGAGTTAGGATCTTGCCCATGGTCTGACTTTTGCTAACAACTCAGCACTCTTGTGATAGCATCTGTTATTGCCTTTCTTTACCTGTCTTACATATGATAATTGAAGAATTGAAAACCATTTTGTTAGGTTGTTTCCTTGCAACCACACTTTCTGCTTTGGATGTATTTCGAGATGGAGCATTGAATGTCAAGGGATACCAAATTGTCCGGAGGTATTTTTTCGTGCATTTTTGCTTTTCTCACTTAGCAGTTTGCTTGAAATTGCATAGTGGAAGTTTTCAAAAACTGAAGTGAGTGTTCATGCTGAGTATGCGGATGATATTTTAGGGGTTCGCCTCGTGGGCAGAACACAAGTGATCCCCCTCTCGCGTCCTCCCCGTTGTAGTTTTTGAACATTTTTCTTGTGAGAGTTCACAATATTTTAAGAGGGAATTTGTGAGGATCTAGTTTAATGGTAAGGACACTTCCGCGTCAAGTTCGGTTTGTAAATGTCCCGTTCCGTTCTTTGCAATGGTCCTGTTCAAAGTATTCATTAGCAAGCGCATAGGTTTGCGATTCGAAAGCACGAGGAGTAGCGACTTCTTGGTAAAGGTATAATGGAAAAGGCAGAAACTTTTGAGTAAATTGTAATTTCCAGTGTAATCCGCATAACCTCAATACACTTGTTTGCTCGAGAAACTAACCTTCGGAACCCTCCGGAAAAAAAATTATTTTTCCTCTTCATCGTTACAGTATGCGTTAATTGCCGCCTTCAGCTCTTCATCGTCGGAGAAACACTTTTCACGAAGATCTTTATTTGAGTTAGGGAAAAAGAAATAATCACTAGACATTCTTTCAATTTTCTTTCCATTCTTCTCAATTTTTCAATTAATCATTCCACATTTCGTGAACATTGTCGCATCGGTCAAGTTGGTCTTCTTTCACCAAGTATAACCAGAATAGCATCAATGCTAACTAAATGAGTAATACCGTGAATACTTTGAACGGCCGTCATACGTGATAAGGACACTTTACTTTGATATACTTTATTGTAGTCAGTCACAGAAAGGGTACCGTTGGTAAAACAAACAATTGAACAACTTAACTGACATGCAGGAAAAGCTAAAAAATAAAACTAAGAAAACAATAGAGAACAGTGCTAGATCAGGACATACTCCCCATTCGTATGAGAACAACACTTAATGGCCCTAATGGGCCTAAGCACAGCAAAATCCGTTGCCACGGTCGCGGATAGTATAGTGGATAGTGGATAGTAAGACAAAAGCGACGCCTGGCCTGGATACATGTGGAGCATGGTAGCCGAAAGTCTGAATAAGTGGATGGTGCTAGGGATAATACCACACACAGGGGCACCGGGCACACCTGTATGCCTGAAGCTGGATTTTCGGATGGTAGGTATACCCTACCCCTGACAATCCAGCTTCAGGACCATACGATTTGAACGGGGTGAGGGTAGCATCATAAGGAGCAAAAGGCGAGGTTACTTAGAGGGAGAAATGAGGAGCCACGGGGCCATGCGAAGGTAATTAGCGTGCCTCCGAACCAATAGAACTCAGGAAACGAAAAAGAAAGTAGCCATATCAAGAACAAGCTATGAAAGGGCAGCATGATGCACTATGACGAAAAAATTATCCTACTATATATAATCCGCTAAGTATGTCTGTAAGTGTGTGTGTGTGTGTGTGTGTGTGTGTGTGCGTCTGTCTGTCTGTCACGAAATTCATAGCGAGCGTCGCAGAAAAGATAGGACGACAGTTCCAAGAAGTGATATACATGGCAGGACGGGAACACTTTTGGTGGGTGATAGAATGTGATAGCACCTGATAAGATTCGATAAGGGGCCTTAGAAAGGGAGGGTGACCGAGCCCATAGTGCGGGACACAGTAACAGTGGGACATTGGTTCCAAGGTATGATATAGGACGTGGGACAGGAACATTATTGATGGGTGACAGGGAATGATAGCAGCTGATAAGATCCGTCAAGAGGCGTCAGAAGGGGAGGGTGACCGAGTCCATAGTGCGGGACACAGTAACAGTGGGACATTGGTTCCAAGGTATGATATAGGACGTGGGACAGGAACATTATTGATGGGTGACAGGGAATGATAGCAGCTGATAGGATTTGATAAGGGGAGTTAGAATGGTAAGGTCACCATACTCATAACGCGGAACACAGCATCACCTAGGCATTAATTTCAGAAAATGATATAGTGTTGGAGATGGGGACACGGGGGGTGATAACAGCTGATAGGGGCTGATAAGGATAAGGTTCAGTCAAATTGCTGGAGCCTTTACACTACCAAATTACAGAGTTTTAGTGATAGGGACATTGATGACGGGTGACAGGATCTTATCAATTGATAAGAAAGGATAAGGGGCCATTATCATTACCTCTCTTATCACTATACCCCAAGTATCAAAGGCTCAGTGTGCATACTTTTCCTTTAGCCATCACTTCCCTGATTGCCCTAGAAAATGAACTTATCCTACTATATAATGCCGATGTCGACGAGCGGGGGGGGGGTATGTAGTTCGCCTGAAACAGGAATCTGAGGGAAATTCGAGGAGAACCGAAAAACACGAGCGGATTGCATGCTAATTGAAAAGGGAAACATACATCGCAAGGCATTTCGGTACAGGTAATGGAAACGAATTCTACTCTTTTCACTGAGCGATTCATACTGCCCTGTATTGGCCGACTACACATTGTATCTATCTACAGAGTTATGTATTCTATGGGCGTCATGGCGCGGACTACACCGCTGCTGTAAATAGAAGCGCGTGCTGAGTTGTGCGGGATCCTAAGCCTTGCTCTGTCTGTTACGATTCGATCACTACAGTGCCTTATGAGCAGCGCACTACCGAAAAAGTTCCGCTAAAATTATGGAGCCGCCTGGCGAAGCCAGGCCAGCTCGGCGAAGCCGAGCTCAAGAGAAGGAGGAGAGCACGGCGTCAGCCGTGCGATCCGACTGGTATAAAAATAACCGGTTCATTGAGGGCATGGCCGTTGCAAAAGTCAGTAAAATACAGCGGACAACAAAAAGGCCAGTGGATCTTGGTACCTATTCAGCGAATACGTGGGAATCAAAAAGAAAAAGAAGTATTCCGGCAAATCAACAACACCATGCGATCGATTTTACAACAGTTTTACAACACTTTCGCCAACGCCGTTTTGAACGAACTGGACTTTCCTGATTTTGAAGAGGTCATTGCTGAGGTTTATTCCAGTGAACAATTACACGGTAAGAAAACGAACCTTGAGAGATGCTGTGGTAGAGCCAACTAAGCATAGTCGGTACAGGTGGCCCCGAGTAGTATTATTGAATGGAGAAACACGGAATAGATCATCAACGGCCAAGTCAACCTCATTAAAGATTATCTTGTACAAGAAACCCAAGTCCAGCAATCTTCCTCCTGTTCTCCAAAGATAACGCGCCAAGAGAAGCAAGCCGTTCTCATACGAGATCCTACGTGTGCCTCTCCTAGCAAAAATCCTATAGGTGAACCTTTTCTGTACCTGTTTCCATCTATTGATTGGATATGCTTTATATGGTGACCACAATGAAGACCATTATTCAAGCTGGGCCTCACGTAAATCGTCAACAGTCTGAAGAGCAACACAGGGTTACGTGAGTGAAAGGCTCGCAAGATGTAATTCGATCTGGGTTGCTTTGGTAACGATTTTAGTTATAAAGTCGCTCAAAATCTAGATTTGCATCATAACTAACCCCAAGATCGCGAAAATAGTCGGAATGTCCAAAAGGGGAACCATTCAAACTGAAAGCGACGTCTGGGTGGTTTATCCCTAAGCACATTACCGTGTCTTCTCCTCAGAGATCCCAAGTTCCCACCTGGCAGCCCAACTGGCCAAAGCATCAATCCCATCTTGCAGTAGGCTAGCATTGTTTATAGTAAAAATTTTAGAATCATCGGCATACAGGGAAATGTGAACGCCAGGAGGGAAAGCCGTGGGGAGATCGTTAAGGTATGTTAGAAACATTAGAGGCCCAATGCAACTAGCCTGCAGAACTCCAGTGATGGTAGGTATAAGTGGGAATGGTCATCATTTGTGACTACCGATTGCGTTCTGTTGCTCGAGAGCGAACTAATAAAACGTAAAAGGCAGCCAGTTATGCCTACACCTTCAAACTTTTGGAGAAGCAGCGAGATAGGGATCGAATCAAATGCTTTCCTGAAATCAACAAAGCAGACGGACACATAAGACCCTCGGTCCAACTCCCTATGCCACCGCGGAAGGGTTGAAGAGCAGGGCAGTTGTCGTAGAACGTTTGCTGAGGAACCCGTGCTGCGCAGAGTTAAGGATGTTATTTCCAAGCAGAAACGAAAGAATACTAGAACAAATTATTCTTTCCATAACTTTACAGATACAAGAAGTAAGACAGATGGGTCGATAGTTGTGTACCACGTTGCGGGAACCTTTTTTGTGGACCGGTTTAACTAAGCCCGTTTTCCAAATATCAGGACAATCACCTAACAACAAGAACTTACTAAAGAGGAGAGTGAGTGGTTTAGCCAAGCCCAGAGCAGCACGTTTGAGAAACACATAAGGAATATTATCGGGAGATGTGAATATTTGTTTGGCAGTTTTGACAACAACCTGTGAACTGACTCCGTGGAGAAATCCACCCAGTCTGATGTGTGGGTGTGAAGTAGGATAGGTAGTATTTGATTCTTTACAAACAGCGCGGAAGTACTCAGCAAACGCTTCGACTCTCTCACAATCTTCACTAGCCGCGTTATTCCCACTGAGAATGAGCTCGGGGATTATCGGACATGTTGAGTTTACTATTGCAATAACTGAAAAAACGACGAAGGTTCCTCTGCTCGGCGAGTTTTTCTTCTTCAATAATAGCTAAACGAGTGACCATACGCTTAAGCTTCTGGGCATATCCTTTCATTCTATAAACCAGTAACTTTGTGTGTCGGTTTGTATGTTTGTATGTATGTAGGTTTGTAGGTATGTATGTATGTATGTTTGTCTGTCCGTCCGCAAAATACTTCACGGGTTCGAGTTCGCTGGAGGCGAAAACGACCGCTAGGCAAACCGGTAACCGACTGGGAGGATGTAGCAGTCCAATGATTTGATTGTGATAACAGCCTCCGCTATATAAGACAACCATTCGGTACACTCCGAGCCATTGCACGAGCTGCTGGCGTGGCTCCTGCACGTGCTCAGCCGGAGCTGAGCAAGTGTATGGGAGGGAGGCAGAGGGGAGGGTCGCGGGGAGGGGGGTACAGTGAGGGGTGCGTAGCGCGCGTTTCAGTAGAAACGCGCACCAAGGGATGAGGAAACAACCGCTAACAAAACTGCAAGCCAATCTATGTTACCGTAACGAACTAAGAAGTTGTTTTGGTTGTGATAACACTCTCCACTATATAGAAAACCACTACACTCCGAGCCATTGCACGGGTTGCTCGCGTGGCAGTTGGACGTAAGCGCGTGCAAGGGGCAAGGTGGGGGGGGGGGTGGAGTGGCGAGTACGGAATGGGGTGAGGTGAGGAAGGTGGGAGTTAGTATCGAGTGACCCCCTTCTCCCATCCTCACTCCCTTGCGCGTACTCAGTCGGATCTGAGCCCATGCAGGGGAAGGAGGCATATGGATTGAATCGGGCAAACTGGGTACAGTAAGGGGATGCGTAGCGTACGCTTGAATAGGAGCAGGCGGCAAGAGAGAAGGAAAGAACCGCTAGCAAAACTGCAAGCTAATCCATGTTACAGCAACGAACTAAGAAGTTGTTTGGATTGTGAATCGCTCCCGCTATCTAAGCCAACCACTGTGATATACTCTGTGCTACTGCAGGAGCTGCTCGCTTGGGAGCTGGACGTGAGCACGAGCAAGGCGGTGGTAAGAACAGTGGCGGCGTAGTGTCCCTATGTTGCATGGCGGCTGCATACCACGTGCGGGAGTGGGTGCCGGTTGAATAGGGTCAGTGGGATATGATGTGGTGAGGGGATACCAGATGAGAACGGCGATTTCGCGATTAGGAGCACATAGCCCCTGCGGCGGTAAGGCGTCTACGGTTGCGATAAGATGGGAAGAAAATGGATCAAATTGTGGTAGCGTTTTGATAGTCATAACACCCTCCACAACATAACACAACCATTTAGTGCACTCAGAACCATTGCACGGGCTATTCGCGTAGCAGCTGAGCGTGACCTGTAGGGTGGCTGAGCGGGGAATAGCTGAGGTTAGTTTGGGGATAGGTGAGGTGAAGGGGTACCATATTGGCGCGACCGACGCTCGCCTGAACAGGAGCACGCAGCGACTGCGGAGACCGAAGAATCCGTGGCTGTCATAAGATGGGGGGGAGGACAGTAATCGATTATCCATGACCAGATTTTAAACTTTTCATTATGAAAGTGCCCTGCGACTATGGCGCGTTCTTACATTTAGAAGACACCGGTTAGTCACCATGAGAGCATCATGAATGCCTAAGACAGTAGTATCGCCCTGCTTATGCCTTACTTTGCTCCTTTCTTTCACGAGTTAAGAAGTGAGGCTCTAAAGCAGTTGCATGAGCCCGGCGAAGCCGGGCTTCCAAGAAGGAGGAGAGCTCGGCGTTAGCCTGGCGATCCGACTGGTTTAGCATATTCGAGAAAGCCGTGGCGGTTCACATTGGCGTGAATGTGGTTTACTTTAGCCCTTAAAGACAGCTCCCGCGATAAAAGTCTCATGGATAGCTGCTTTCCAATTATGAAACAGCAGCTGATAAGTAATCTCCCAAAGAAGAAAACAGGCAAGAAGCGTTCTCCAGAACAACATAAACAAAATCGCTCCCTCACAGTTACACCTCCCTGCGGTCTCTGTGCAGCCCCTAGCTCACAAATCTCTCTATCACATCTCGCAGTAGTTGATATCATCCAGTGCAAAAGAAAGAATACAAAAAGAAAACAACAAAACGCAGAGGAAAAACTCTGGGAAGGAAAAAGGAATTTTATCAACACGGTGTCTGAATTTGTGATTACGGTAGCGCACCTTTTGTGCGTCGTGGTTTTGCATCACGAAAATTGCGTCACTCGTGTTTTTTACGCGTTTCACCTCGCGAAATGGATTGAATTGAATGTCCTCCAGTGAGTAAAATGAAGGAGAGCAGAATTATCCAGGGGCATTAGCAATGCCCGCCGCCCCAACTAAGAACAAGTGAGTGGCCTCCGTCGGAGGACATCTAGCAAGTAAAGGCGGTCCGACTGAGGAGGAGTTAGAACTAGCACTTTGAGCGGCTATAGCAGCCTCCACGCTCACAATAGAGTCGCGAAAGGTGAACAGTCTTCTAGCTTGGAGGCTAGACTACTTGCACAGCAAAGGCGACCACGAGCCACTTTGATCGCGGGGGCTGTCTTTAATCGAAGTATTTTCTTGGGTATGTATGTGGGTTCAGGTTTAGGCTTGGAGCACGGCACCTATTGCGAAATGAGCGAATGACAGATGGAAATAAACAAGGAGTATGCGCCATTAGGAGAACCTGCCGCAATAAGTGGCACCCAGTCAATCCCCAAGAGGTCCTTGCTTAATGCTGACAAAATCACCTCTAACGAAGTTAGGGCGAAGGGAATTCTTCGGGAGCTGACATGCAACCGGTTGAGACAAAAGTACGCTCTGCGATGGTCAGGTGTGCTAGAGGGCGGCCTGACTTCAACACATCTCACCATTTCGGGAGCAGAAGTCAACACAATATCGAGTATATTTCGACTAAGGGTGGGCTCCATGACCAGTTGTTTCAGGCTGAAAGATGCGCAAAGGTCTATAAGGGCAATCGATGAGGAGGAACTTAGATTACCCCGAGGACTCAACGTGGCCCAGTCAATACAATAACAATTAGTTAGTACAGCGCAAGTGGCTCACAAAAGAATTAAGGCGTGAGGGTGAGTGCATTGCGATAGACTGTGACCGATAGACTTGCTGTGGACTCACACCACACTCGACGCGCTTCACCTAAAAAAAGCGGTCGTAGCCATTTGGTCGACATGTGCTTTGCGCTGCTGTAACAAAGTGTGAACTGTTTCAGGGTATAGTGCACCTGTAAGAAGTCAAATCAAAACTATTAATGAGAAAAAGGGGACCTTGTTCCGTTAACAAGTTGAAATTCTCATCAACTCGAGTGGAAGAAGGGCAGTTTTGGTTTTGCAGAAACTAAGGTTACCATGATTTTCTCCCATATAGTCTAATCTTATTTCACTGATAATCAGAGCACCAGTCGTCCCTATAACCAGAGGTTCAAATGCGGTGAAGCTGAAAAAAACCAGGCTCAAATATTGTTGCTGGAAATGCAAAATCATTAGCGAGAAATCATAAAATGGCACTATTCAACTATAACTACCCCAGAAAAGAGAATTTTTTGGTGAAACTTTGCCCCACAGAGATAATTCGGTGTCTTGATCACGAATATAGCACTGTTTCGGCGCTGGCGCCCAATTATCGCCAGTTTCGCGCCGCCACATCTCGCACCAAACCAAAAAAAATGGGGTTGTTTGATGCCCTGATCATGAATATGACATTTTTTTTCCGACGCCAGCGCGTTTCAGCGCTAAGAATGAATCTGATATTTATAATCAAGATGTCAGATAACCTCCGTATACAAGTTTTTGGTGAACTAGGGTATTTTAGCGCCGGCGCCTGTAGCGCGGGCGTTAGGCGATTTCAGGCCAAGTGGATGTGGAATCCGTGTTCTGGTGGTCGAATTACCCCGGCAACCCAACGTTCAGCAAGTCTGGCCCCCATAGAAAGTGTCTGTAAGAATGTAAAAATGTAAGATCCAGCCTGTTTTCAGAAACTGGGGTGGAAGTCCCCATAAAGTGATACGGAAAAACTCACAAGGGAAGGATGGTAGGTCGAAGTGGCCATTTGAGATGAGATGTATATCGACAGAGAGGTCTTCGGACGGGGATTACGAAACCGTCTTCCATATCTGCTGCGGACCTCCCAGAAAGAAGTTAGGGAGCCTTTCAGGGGGAGATTACACTACAAAATGGCGGCGTAACGCTGATGAGAACGTGGCAGCATGGCCGAGTGGGTACGTCGTAGGGTTCACGAATACATTGTCTTGGGGGTTTGAATCCTTGTTGTGTGGACTATTTTGCATTTTTATGAAAGTGATCTCTGTGCACTTGAAAACATTTTTGCTTAACTACACTGCTTGATAATGCCGTGGCGTAATGTTTCTGAAGGAGCAGAGCCCTAGTGGACGACTTCACGGCAACATTTTTGGCTGTTGATTTCACCTTTTATTGCTTCTTCTCTACATTTATGGTCTAGAGACAAAAATGGTAGTCGAGTACAAAATGGTGAAAATAAAAAGTTTCTCGCAGTGAGAGCATCGAATGAAAAAGAGATCGTTACAATTCGCAACGTCACAGTTACCCAAATCTGGAGGAAATGCATATTGGAGCGGAGTTACAAACTTACCCGGATGCCCTTCGAGATACCCTGCTGCGTACCACGAGTATAATAGGTAAATTCTAAATCTTGGGGCACAAAATTGGGAATAAATGAGAGAATGATGAAGGATGGAATCGCGGGAGTGCACAGGGAAGTCCAAATCATGGCCGATAGCATAAGATGTGAAGCCGCTTATACATTGCTTTGAAAGGCAAGAAAAAATACACATCCAGTGGTTGGATTTGGGATGTTGTTCCTGCTGGAATGTTCATGACCTTAATCCGATTACCAGATGGTAATGCAGAATGTATCGCTTCGTAGTCCTTGAAGGAGCTCCATGAGTCCACCAAAAGCAGAATTGACGAGGGGGGTCAGCAGACCGTACCCATTCCAACATTAAATGCTTATTCATAATGTGTGAAGGGTTTGCTCTCACGTCCAGGTTGTTAGCCTTGAAATATCCCTTTTCCGGGAATTTTCCGTTCACCTCCTGTCAAAAGGTAACTTCGGGAGATTAAATCATCTACTCATATTAACACTATGTGAGTGATAATTGAGTATTTTTCCCATCATGATCTCCAGCCAGATCGCCACGTTACAGCCACATCGTGGGAAAGTCTCTTCCACGTGTCCTCTCATCGCGCAAAGCTTCGTGTTTCGGGTCCAGTCGATTCGTTTGGACAATTGAGCCATTTTTCATGGCAAACTCATGTGTTGCAATGTAGTATTGTTGTGAAGAATAAGCTCATCAAAAAATCAAAGGTGAAATCAACAGCCACAAGTGTTCGCCGTGAAATCGTCCACTAGGGCTCTGTTCCTTCAGAAACATTACGCCACGGCATTATCAAGCAGTGTAGTTAAGCAAAAATGTTTTTAAGTGCACAGAGATCACTTTCATAAAAATGCAAAATAGTTCACGCATCAAGGATCCAAACCCTCGACCATGTGTTCGTGAACCCTACGACGTATCCACTCGGCCATGCTGCCACGATTTGCCATTTGTAGTGTTCTCCCCCTGAAAGGCTCCGTAACTTCTTTCTGGGAGGTCCGCAGCAGATATGGAAGACGGTTTCGTAATCCCGTCCGAAGACCTTCTCAGTCGGTATACATTTCATTTCAAATGGCCACTTCGACCTACCATCCTTCCCTTGTCAGAGAAGCCATTAACAACATGAAAAATCGGCTACGACGGTCTCAGGATATCTGCCGACCGCAGAGCCTCCCTCCTCCTTCCTT
>MU967075.1:5492-67955 GCA_036418165.1 Cooperia oncophora | reverse complement strand
CGCTCCAACAACAAGTAGAGGACGAGGTGGTACCAGGCCAAACCACCACCCCCTCCCCCCGTGACATGTCCGAGCATCCGAAACAAACAAGACTGTAGCAAATGCTGCGTAGCTGGCTACGAGGAAGAACACGAATGGAGGAACAGTATGTTGTCGTCATCCGGGCACTTGCTTATGCGGCCAAGGGTCGCATCGCGGCTGCGGCGCATCATGAGCGCGGTGATCAGCTGTTTCCAACCTATTTTAGCCATTTTCTCCCTAATTTACATTGTTTTGGCTGACCCACAAGGCAAATTATGATCGAGATTCCTCTGATTTTTGCAATTAAACAGTTAAGCAGACGATTTAAAAATACCTGGAAAGAAATCGCAAAAGCACTCTGTTGCAAAAATAAAAAAGACTGCACGTCCTAATGTACTTCAAAAAGGCAATAAAACAACCTTCTCCAAAAAAATAGATAATGCTATAAAAATAAGGGAGAAAATAGCCAAACCAGGCTGGAAACAGCTGATCGTCGCGGGGAAGACACTTCAGTAGGTGGTCAAGGGACGCGCCGAGCCTCTTCGCGACCCTTGACCACCTAATAAAGTGACGACTGTACTATGCGTAGCGCACCGGAGAAATGTCAACTCTGAATAAACTGACAACCAACTAAATATTTATTCCGTCTCTCTCTCCCTCTCTCTCTCAATCACCTCTCTCTGCTCTTCTTCTTCTCTCTCTTCTGAGTCAACCTACGATAGATTGTGTACTGTCTTGAATGGGTTGGCGGCTGCATTCACTACAGCGGTACTTTCTACCAGTCTACACTACACTATCAACAGCGTCCCTAATCGACTGCAAGTTAGTAGTCAAGAAAGAGTTTATGTGCGGGGAAGTAAATTAGATACAAAACTCAAACTTCAAACTAATAGGGAAAAGGACCAATCAGTTCCAATAAAAGGAAATAAACTGTGAGTAGTATAAAATGTTGAATGGAAGTATCCGGATGTCCCACTTGTTCGGAAGGGGAATTTAGATATCATCAGATGTTTAAAGTTGTTTCTTTAGCGATTCGAGATTTAGGTCGGCACCCGACTGCAAGCGGCATCTTCTCATAAGGCTCTGAATAAGGCAATACTGCCGAAACGCTGGTCAATTAAAAGACTTATAACAGTCTTGGATCGCTAAAGAAACAGCTTTGAATATTGCTGTCGTCATGCCGAGATTGATGGAGAGACGATCATGGACATCAGATGTTCACTTGAGAAATCGGGAATTGCCGAAATGTGGAGGACGACGGTGAAAGAGGGGGCAGATGTGGATAGCCTTTTGAGTAGCCGGTCCATCGCTGGGCTGCAACTACTGGGAATGTCCAGCGGAGAAAAAAACCTTGTCACGCAAGCTCATTGCGATTCAGAAATGGGCGTGAATAATCGCTCCCTATAAACGGCTATTCGCATATAGGCTGTCTGACTAGTTCTTTCTCATTTCTGCTCCCGCTGCTGGTTGTTGTTTACGAGCTGACAGCTGCCAGCCGCCGCCGATGGACATAAGCCGTAGCGGGAACTGACGCGACTTGACAAAAAACGACCGACGTCGACGACAATGTCCAGTCCCTTAAAGAAATTCATGAAAGGCGTGTGTCGCCAAGAGAAAGACAGACGCAGTAAACTGACAGCTAGCGCTGTACGCCCCTTTATGGAAAACTTGGTCTGTTCAGGGGAGCCCAATGAATCAGCCGCCCACTTCTATTCCCATCATCATATAACACGTAAATGACATAATGTTCGGGAGAGAAAGCGAATGAGGCATAAGCTTTGGAACCATCAATTTCGAGAAGGGTTTTGACGACTATTTCATATCATTGTCCAACAATACCTGTAGGCCTCTCAACAGTGGGAGCGGTGTCAGAAAGGAGCCTACCCACAGCGTACTATGAAACCGGTTGTTTTTCTCTGAACCGATGAGTGACCGATCGCTACCGCTTGAAAATGCAGCCGGGGCTGGGCACATTACACGTCTAACGACAACACCCCGACTGATTGCAGCAATATCAACTACCAGTCGGATCGCCCGACTAACGCCGAGCTCTCCTCCTTCTTGGAAGCCGCGGCTTCGCCGCTCATGCAATGCTTTGGAGCCTCACTTCTTAACCGTGAAGAAACGGAGCAAAGTAAGGCATAAGCAGGGCGATACTACTGTCTTAGGCATTTATGGTGCTCTCATGGTGACTAAACCGGTGTCTTCTAATCAACATAAATGTAGGAACGCGCCATATAGTTGCACGGGCACTTTTATAGATGAAAAGTTTAAATATCTGGTAATGGATAATCGATTACTGTCCTCCCCCATCTTATGACAGGCCACGGATTCTTCGGTCTCCGCAGTCGCTGCGTTGCTCCTGTTCAGGGAGCGTCCGGTTGCGCCAATATGGTACCCCTTCACCTGACCTATCCCCAACTAACCTCAGCTATTCCCCGCTCAGCCACCCTACAGGTCCAGCACTCACTGCTACGCGAATAATGGTATATGGTGAGTGCACTAAAATGGTTGTGTTATGTTGTAGAGGTGTTATGACTATCAAAACGCTACACACAATTTGGTAACGCAACATTAATCGGTTCAGATCCAATTGCGGTCACTCCAATGTTCTTCGCCCATCTTGTCGCAACCGTAGACGCCTTACCGCCGCAGGGCTGATGTGCTCCTAATTCGCGAAATCGCCGTTCTCATCTGGTATCCCTCACCACATTCATATCCCACTGACCCTATTTAAACCGCGCCCACGCCCGCACGTGGTATGCAGCCCGCCATGCAACATAGGGGACACTACGCCGCCACTGTTCCTACCACGCCTTGCTCGTGCTCACTCCAGCTCCCCAGCGAAGCAGGCTCGCTGCAGTAGCACAGAGTATATCACAGTGGTTGGCTTAGATAGCGGGAGCGATTCAGAATAGCAAACAACTTCTTAGTTCGTTGGCTGTAACATGGATTAGCTTGCGAGTTTTGCTAGCGGTTTTCCTTCTCTCTGCCACTGCTCCTATTCAAGGCGTACGCTTACGCATCCCTTACTGTACACAGTTTGCCCGATTCAGTCCATATGCCTCCTATCCCTGCATGGCTCAGACGACTGAGTACGCGCAAGGGAGTGAGGATGGGAGAAGGGGGTCACTCGATACTAACTCCACTTCCTCACCTCACCCCATTCCGTATCTCGCACTCACCCCCTCCACCCCCACCTTGCCCTTGCATCGGTTACGTCCAGCTGCTTAACGCGAGCAAACCTGGGCATGGCTTCGGAGTGTAGTGGTTTCTTAGTATATGCAGAGTGTTTATCACAACTCAACAACTCTTAGTTCGTTAGCGGTAACATAGATTGGCTTGCAGTTTTGTTAGCGGTTGTTTCCTCATCCCTTGTTTGCTTCGTTTCTACTGAACGCGCGCTACGCAACCCCTCACTGTACCCGCGACCCCTCCGCCTGCCTCCCTCCCATACACTTGCTCAGCTCCGGCTGAGCACGTGCGGGAGAGGGAGGCAGGGCGATCCAGTAACCCCGACCCTGCCCCCGCACCGAGCACACGTCCAGCTGCCACGCCAGCAGCTCGTGCAATGGCTCGGAGTGTACCGAATGGTTGTCTTATTAGCGGAGGCTGTTATCACATCAAATCATTGGACTGCTACATCCTCCCAGTCGGTTACCGGTTTGCCTAGCGTCGTTTTCGCCTCCAGCGAACTCGAACGCCGTGAAGTATTTGCGGACGGACAGACAAAGCAACATACATTACATACATTACATACATACATACACAGCCGACACATCAAAAGTTACTGGTTTTATAGAATGAAAAGGATTGGCGTTTGGGATGCTGAGCAAATTCCTAGTATACCACATGCTATCCTGCTTCTGCTGCCCAGCAGTCCCATCAAGTGCCGGAAAGGCAGCATGGACTATTCTCATTTTGCTTGCAGAACACTTGAAAGAAAACGAGAGAAGGATCGATACGATTCAAACGTTCGACAGTGCGCCTCCGGATTGCACCACACATTCCAACTGGCACAGCTACATGGTGGCTGACGTGGGCTGAAATTCACACAATCAGTTTTCCGAGGGTGCTGCCCGACGTGCAATTACCTAGTTCTGGTCTCACAGACAAATCTGGTATATTCGAAATAACAGAAGGCGCCGGTGACCCTGAGAGGGGGCAATTCAGGGATTTGACCTTAGGGACCCCATTCACTCGACTTGTCACACAGCATCTCCTCGAGACGCTTAGGTGATGTTACTTCGAGGAAGCTCAAACATTTGCTGGCCTGAAAACTTAGGGTTTTGATCAATGGATGTGAACTCCACCGCACCCTCTACCAGTATAAAGGCGATTTTCGCCAAAACGTCAACACAACAAAGCATCTGTACTAATCTCGGGAGGCCAACGATGCATACTGAGTCACTATATTCAACCAGTTATTGAGTGCTAGGCTGTTGTCGTCTCAGCAACAATCAAAAATGTAAAGACATTCGAAAGATTCACTAAACTCTAGAATAATGATTAGAGAGCTGAGCTTCAAGAGTACGAAGACGGGAAAGTGGAAGTGGATTTCGATAGCGAAGAGACGAGAAGAGATAATGCAATCAAGTCAAGATCTCTCAAGGCTTCAATGCACTTGACGAGAAATTTCAGTTCACTGTCAAAGATATGGCATTTCGGATTCCATAATATGAAAAGTCCACAAACAAAGAGTCTACACTCGACCAAACTCCACTTGCGATGCACCACGTCTTTGACTCCCTTTTGCAATTCTGGAGCTCTCTGAATGCGTGTTGAGCAGACGCAATACTTGAATGGCACTCCACTGTATAAGGTCCCCCAGACGACTCTGCCACAAGTCAGCCGGCGATTGACGATGTGGTACTTTGCCAGCCCAAGTAGGACTCAACCCTATAGACCTCGAAGGTGAAATGTAGCCTTACTAGCTTCTGCACCATCATAACCCACTGTAGGTCTGCAGGAAGCAATTCTTGTTACACCGAATCGATAGAAGATTTACGATACAATGCGCAAGAACAACTAATGCGTAGACTGCGAGACTGAAAAGTAGGACTCTGAGAGGGACGTGAATTCCTCATGCATCGAAAATGAAAATCGATGTCACTTGAAGCAGCGGCTAAAAATGTACGTAAACGAAAAAAGCGCAAGTGCAAATAAGACGCGAGTGCGCTAAAAACGACATAAATGAGCAGTGATAACGGACGTCTGCACTTTCCCTAGAGCCTGAAATTATATGATGAGAAGGCTACCCATCCGCTTTCGAGCCTTCATTAAGGTGGCTGTGAATAGTTCATATTGCTGCGACAAATCCGATTACAAATAAAATGACATTCGCATTGTTGATCACGTCCGGATGAAGTCTGTCACTCACAATTAAGGTCCCCATTCAGTTAACTGAAAAGAAAAGTGGATCATGCAGAATCCTCGTCGTAGTCGGATCAGTCCTTAAGGACGCATTTTGTGGGCCTTCATTCATTTTGTGGGGTTTAAATATGTAATGGTTGGGGCTAATTGACTGAACAGTGGAGAAAAAATAACTAGCACAGTCGACGGTGCCCTGAAGAAGGCTTCAGGGCTGGATGAGTATCCGAAGAATGAGACACTTTTGAGTGAGCGAGACCACAGCCAGAGGAAGGGAAAGAGGAAGACAAGATGGAAGACGATTGAGACTACATCGGCTGGTCCTACACAGAACGAAAGCACCGCGATACACCATAACCACTCGTTCAGAAATAGAGGAGATCAGGTATACTCCAGTTCGCGGCAGACGAAGGGGCGTGTCAGACAGTGTGAGTGTGCCACGAGGTTGAACTGGTTCTCTGCCAGTCGCTGAAGCAGGTATGCGACAATTTGGAGAAAACGAATGATACGAGCGATATAATACAGTCCTGGCACTTGCTCACTTCAACAACTTGTGGAGAACGGATTGCACCCCACCAAATAGATCCCGCCTGACACGCCCCTCCGTCTGCAGCGAACCCTGTACCGCTTCAGACTTCACCCACAAACCGGGCCTCTCAATGCTTGTGAATTACGAGCGCCATGAACTTGAAGCATAAGATGAGAGGAGCCTTCTCGATGCGCGCTTGAAGGAGTTGCTCGTCCTACCTTTCGAGACGTTGCGCAGCTAGCCAACAGCTTCTCATTCGCCTCACCAACTACGCCTATAGCTCTGTTTCCTGATTCCGCATTTGTTGTAGATTGCCTATCGACAGTCGTTACAATGAAAACGGGAAATTCTCGCTTACTGTCCCATAGAGTGCCTTGCGGTGCCTCGCCGACGTATAGGTCAGTCTATTCTATTATTCTCCCAGACGGATCTGACACCAGGTAACCCTTTGGTACAGGTTCACCTTCGTTCAGTTTCCGCCCCTGCCAACCAAGAGTTCTACCAAAGGTAAGTTAATACCGGATCCTAAGAGCGTGAGCGTAACACTTGCCACTACATCACTTCCGCCTCATTTCAAATAGAACGAATTAAAACAAAACTCATGCTTCTTCTAATGGAGGCAGCATCCCACATAAGAAAAAAGAACGCAATAGCTGCAGGTCTTAAGATGATTGGAAACGAGCATTGCGCGATTCAAACCACCCACTAGGGCAGGTTTTTCAATAACTGTCCCATGTGACGTCGTCAATTCGACATAAACAAGGCCTCTTGCATCGTGTAACAAGATCAGGGCACTGACACGGACAGCTGGACGAAATTGTCCAAAAAGTTCTTCGCAATCCTATTAGACTCTTCTGACTGTTACAGCCATGAAATCTTGCCACATTTATTACAAAACCAGAGAATAATAGAAACATCTGGATTGGTAGAGAGTCGTCAAAAGCACAACCAAGAAACATGCCTTACTCTTCGCCTTCCGTTACAGTGACAGAATCATTCAACCACCGCTTTTATAAGACTTCTAAGGTCCTGATACTCGAGCTGATAATTTTATATCAGCACTTGACTCATTTGCGCGCCCCAGAAAAGAAGAGATTTCGGCTATCTCTTCAGGACCGATTCCCCTCGCTGACAAAGCATAATGCCTTTTCATCGCTGCATACACAAAATTTTGTTATTGTGCCTTTGTTATCTGAACTTACACCACTTTAAATGCTTTTACCCCACTTCCACCACCTACAAGGTACGTGACAAGGACGCTAGAAGCCTATGATAGCCAAAAATCTCCGCCCATACCTAGTACAAACGATCAAAAGCATACGACTGCTACAATTGTATACAGTTGTACTTGGTGTTTCCACCAGGTTCCCGGCCGCGCGAGTGCAGCTTGGAAGACGGTCAAGACGATCGCACGCGACTATGGAGCGACGCTTTTTTTCCAGTTGCATTGGACTATCGACTGGAGCACCGGATTCCATGCAGAACACCGAATCGTGGAAATTTATGGCTATTCTCGACTATACACAGTTTACTATCGCTATTTATGACCTAGAAGCATCACCGTTGGCGGTCGCACGCGACGCCCACCTGCACGGTGGATTACTGTCTTGTTATGCCCCACGTGGCTTTGCCGCCTGTTACCAGCGTTTATCTGAACGTCCGTGCGTCTCATGGTCATACAATGCTGAAATTCAACCACATAGCTTGGATGTTTTAGACGGTCTCGTGAATTCATTTTTTCACTGCTACGTCAACTGCAACTACTTTATAGCTGGACCCTGCATTCCAGGACTGCCCCTTACAAAAATCGCCCTTTCTTGTCAAATTTATTTCGCTCATTTTTGGCATTCCCATAAACGCATGGCAAAAACGAAACCCATTTTTGTGAACCTTACATGAATCCCTATAACATGCAACAAACCTTTCAAAAAAGCGCGCCACGACCTGAAAGACCTCTCTTGCTAGTCATCTCTCCAGAAAAGTGGGGCGGGGGACTTCACTCTCGCCCTCTTGCGGGAAGCGTTGGAAGAATAGCGGTCCAGAGCATGCAGTAAGAGACGTCTTATTCAGAACTTCATTTTGAAAATGTTTCCAAAAAGGTCAGTAACGAAATTCGCGCCCGAAATTCGAACGAAAAAAGCTGCCTTTACCCAACTGAATTACCAGAGTACAAAATTAAAGAAACGATGAGCAGTGATAAATTACTAGCTCAAAGATGAAAATGCAATAAAACAAGTGTCAGTCTCGACGAGGAAAAGTGAATTTATCTCGAGATGCGCTTTGTTGCCGCGCCTCATCAATTTGTCACCGCTCTTACAACCGATCAACAGTGAAAGAAAAAAACGCAAGTGAAAATGTCTGATGAGCTAAAACGAAATTAGGCTATTTCTTGCGTGAAGATGAAAAAAGGTGGAAGTTGCAGTCTCTCAACGAAAACATGTGGAAAGGGAAGAAGAAAATAGCTTTGAAGACGAACTCCTATGACTTTACTTTCCTCAGCGTTCATTTTCTTCAAGCGCGGGTTGAGCCCACTCATCATTTGCTCTGATGACACATGCTCAAAAGACCCTTTTTTCCACCTGCCCGCGGAGAGATAAAAAAATTTCTGGGTTAAAGGACTTCATCCCAGGAGCAACGCAAATGAAGTTCGAAAGTGGCACCAGCAGCTTTTGTTTATGCCAAATTTCAGGAAATTTTCGTGATCTCAAAGAAAAGCTATAAACAAGGAAATGAATTTGGACCAAATTATTTTATCAACACTGTAAGCTCAAGAGCACATTGTGATGGTAAAGCGTGGGCATTATAACTGAGCTCGAACTGCACATCTTGGTAGCCCTACTGTGAAGAAAAACGAAAGAAACCGCTGACAACGCCCTGAATAAGAGCCCTCTAGCATTGACCGTGAGCACTGTACAAGTATACGGTTGAGGAGCACTCAGAGCCCAGGTGACAGATAAGACACGACAGGCGATTCAGCAGAAAGGAGGTGACTACAAACATATCTTTCACTACTGGCGTTCAAATAGTGGGACTCGTCAAATATTAGGTGGGGCACGCCAGCAGACACGGTCCTATCGCCTTTGCTCGGCAACTTCAATGTGGAAAATGGGTACAGCTTCTATCACTGTAGTATGTATATCACTGGCGAGCGAGATTGAAGGCAAGCTGTAGACTCACCTTACCGATTGAGGTAAATGGATCCAGAGCTACACTAATCGACCAGTTTCTCCGCCTAGAAGTACGGGAAAGGGGCTGGAGGGGTAGCTCTACCCGACTGCCGTCTCCACACACCGACCACGCTGCCTCACGGCCGGTCACACGCCAATTGTAGCCGAACGAGCTACGTGCCTGCGTCCTCTCAGCTCTAGTTGTTCTCTACAACTTAGTGCGTGTTTTGCTGCGGGATTTTGATATCGATACCGCACTAAAGATAACGCGGGCGGGATGTAAGGACGACACCCAACTATCGATACCCTCCAGCCACATTCCTGCGAATTTTCAGCGGAAGAATACCGCATGGAAAGAACTCTGCTCAGAGGTGAGTGGCTAAAATTCGGCAAAGGTCTCCACTACGAAACAAGAATTTAGTTAGAAGCCATATTTGGAAAAGACTGGTGATACACTGAAATAGTTCACCTGAATTGAACTGCTCCGCATTGTAACTGAAAATGCAAATGGAAAACCAAATTGGGACGCAGTCCGGCGAGCGCGAGGGGGGGGAGGAGTATTTTGCACCCGTGAACTTCTGTGAATCTTTAGCAAGCTTGTCTAGCCTTTATGGTAATAACTGGGAACAATTGAAAACTCACGAAATGGCTCTCTGTATGGATGGACACGTCAATGGGAAGTAGCAAAAGGGCAAAATGCCCCCCCCCTCCCGTCGCCGAGCTATCCCTAAATTGGTGCCATAAATGAAGGAGCCAAACAGCATTTAGCATTATCCCTTGGGTTTGCAGCCATAAATAATTGTGCGTGACCTGGGATTGACACGGTTTTTAACTTCTTTCGACATTTCAACGATGAACGCCTTGCTGTCGCCAACGAATCACCGCCCTAGAAATCTAACAAAGTGGAACGACATCATTTTCATGAGCAGCGAAGCGAGCTTCACTAGAAATAACAATTCCTGCTGGAATTTTCCTTTCCCATGGTTCGGCTTGCGCAAAACCTACCCACGGCGGCACGGTTTTGCACGTAGGAAAGTAAGATGATTCAACCGTGAAAACTGAAAAGGAAACTTAGTGGACTTTGAACTCTAATACTTGTAAGAAGGTAAAAAGGCCATACTAGATGGAACTCCTTGTGTGAGTAGAGGGTGAGCAAAGGAACACTCTACTTATTCGAAGACAGCTGCTTAGAAGGAGAAACTGTCTTAAAGGTCTGCGAAGCTGCGGGGCCTGAATCTAGCTGAGAGCAAAAAACACTGACTTCTTAAAAACAGAGGGCCGATCTAGCTTGATGCTGTAAAGAGCGACGCACCAAGAAATTGCTGGTTAGGGAAAGCTAACTAGATCAGATGATTGATAAACTTCTATAAAAATGACGGCTGCTTTCCAGTTACCAAAATACTCAGAATAATAAGGTCTGCCTTAACAGGTTCAGATCGTTCCTAAGAAGCTCTCACTTGACAGCCCAGGCTTATATAAGAAGAACGATGCGCTGTAGGCGAACGGTCGCTTCAAGGGTGTCATGAGGGCTGACCGGGTAAAGTAATTGGCACGATGAATCCCCAAGAAGTTTAGTATTAACACGCCCAACAGAACCCAATTCGGTGTCAATGAGCAGGCGTTGGGTGGCGCTTTTTCCAAGCATGGCACCCTTATGGCGCTGCTAACATACTCGGACGCCCAACACGCCCGCCCGCCCACACGTATCCGACTGATGCTGATGCTCTTATCGCTTTATTTGCAAAGTACAATACGAAGCGAAGGGATTGTTACGAAAGGCTGCGGTCCTGCATGGAGTACATGCAGCTGCAACTACCGTAGCGGTTATTGGCACGATGCCGACGGGAAACTAGTCAGAAGTTGCTCTGGGCCGTGAAAAATAAAGCCTTTTCCTTGCAGGTTTGTGACAATTGCCCTTCGCTTCTTGGCGGTTTCCGCATTATGTGTCACCCCTGCTACCATTTTAGACCGATTACCAAAGTATCGTGCCTTATGCCTTCAAGGGAGATGACTGTATGGATCAACTCATTGACCTGAGGTGGCGGGTGAAGACCGTGACCGGGGCACGCTGTACTTTTGGGAATCCCTAGCCACGGGTCGTATTTGATCGCTAGAGGTTGGATTCGGCGTGGGGAAATTTTTTATCATTGACTTTTCCCATTTAATGGGAGCTATATAACAGTTCCCAGGATAACTGCCTACGTGAGTGTTCAGTAGTGTCGAGTGGAGTGAAAGTTCGGAGAGTTGCATTTCGAAAACTTCTCAGATTCTACCCAACGTCAGGACGTGCCGTAATAGTGACTCCTAGTGCTACTAAACGATGCGACAATGCGACAATTGGAATCACAAGCGAAATCTCGTCTAAATACGATCCGCTGAGTTTTGTAGCTGCCTATACTTTACACTAGCTTTCTCTCATGTATAGCAAGAGAACGAGGAACGGCAACTGACCAGGAATACGGTGCTTAGCTTGGTTTCCATAGTGAGCAAGTCTTTCGCTAAAAGTCCTACGGCAAAACATGAAAAAGAATAGTATAGCACAGCGCTTGCCATGATTACCCTGCCCAACACAGCGAGGAGTCATTTGCCTTAACGGTGCCGTAGAGGTCCCTTAATGCGATTTCTTTTTTGGGCCGCATTTTGCTCGCGCGACCCTTTCTCATGTCCACACAACGTATCGATAAAAGCGCGCTCCGATGAATCAGAGTCTCGAGAGCTGCTCGATGGTTCGCTTTCGAACAAGTTACCTATTCACAAGGTTAAAAAATATTTTTTTCCAAAAATAAAGAAATACAAGTTGTGGGATGATTCGAAGGAAATAAGAAACAATTAAATGAAAATAAGAGCTATGAACTCATTAGAGCAATATCGCTAGTGCGGACAACATGTTGGGTTAGGGGAAGTTGAAAATGTACTTTACTCAAGAACCAGCTGAGGTCAACCGTGCATGATATCGTCAGTCTGATAGAACCTTTCCCCTCATAGACTTTTCCATGATTGTACAAGGATCGAGAAAAAGAAGGTGGATCAGAAGGGACACTGCACGTCCATGGTGTCCTCAAATTCTTGCTCGACCTGCATGGACGACAAGTGAAGCGCATGCTGTGTCTCGAAGATAGAAGGGCATACGCATAAGCAATGAAGCAAACCAAAAGCAGTATTTCGCGGCCCAGAGTCGCCCGCGAATTACTGCGCAGGTGACTCACTGAGCGATGCACGTGCAGTCATCTGGACGAATGCTCCGCCGCAATCCACTTTTAGAGTTCCAACACCACGTCCTGACAGAGTACAGCATCGTATTGAGGAACTCATTAGTGGGACGTATCTGGTTCTCGACAGAGGTCGCCAGGGCAGAATGAGCCGGTACTAGTGAGTAGGCAAAGCACAGTAGGCCGTACCAAACTGCTCTTTCATCTGAATCATCGGGCCCGCGTTGGGGAAAAATTTTCCTGCTGTTGCCTTTTCGCGGCCCCGTATCACTTCTGCTATATACCCCCCTCTCTCCGCGCTTGGATAGCAAAATTTTGTGGAAAAAGGAAGGGAAAATAGTAAAAATTTCAGAAATCGTGGTGCGATATTAGAAAATCTAGAAAAGGAATTTAATAGAGGGAAGTCGTACTTCTTTAAAAGTTCCTTCAGAGGCATGATGTGCCCTGATCGGGCCACATCGGCTTCCACTGGTCGACGTTACGTAAATGTGGCGCAGTTTGGCAAGGGGGGGGGGCATTTTGCACTTTTGCTACTTCCCTCGACGTATCGACCTATCTAATAGCCTCCTCTCGAATTGACGGGTTTTATTATGACGGCTTGACGACTTTTGCTCCAGTTCCACAAGAGTTCACAGGTTTCGCCAGAGTGAGACTTGTAAATCGGAACTAGGGAAGCAATGATAGTACTAAATGCCCCCACCCCGGTGCCGAACTGCACCCGTAAAGATTATACCTTTTGTTCACTTCAGTGAGAAAGTCGAAGGCATGGGGCTCGCAAAGAAGGAAACAATTTGGCTAGGTAAACTAGTAGCTGATTCAACGAGAAGACTCGTCTAGGCATACTGAGGTTTCCAAAGAGGTTTTGGTATCAAGTTTTCGAGTAACTCATAATTCCGCCCGTCAAGAATCATCAGATCTGGAACATCTCTTACATTAGCCAGAAAAAGCGAAATGGGCTATGCGAAATGGTGCATACTACGGTCACAAACGGAAATTTGTGGTTAGAAGCCCATCAGAGATAATAGTTGGAGAAGATTTGGAAAAAATATATCACAATTACAGAGCAACAAATCAGTACACTCTAGTTCGCTGAGCGTGTCAGGCAGTGTGTCACGCCGTCAAAGCTGCTTTATGCCTTCTTGTTGAAGCGCGCATGAGAAAAAAAAGTGCTAGAAAACGGGTAATACGAACGATATGATACAGTCTTACCACTTGCTCGCTTCAACAACTGGGGACAACTAGTTTGGCACCATGCCAAACTCATCCCACCTGACACGCTCGACCGTCAGTCACCACTACATTATATTTACGACGCTGTTTCCCTTCACAATCTCAATGAGTTGCGGTCGTTTAGGGAAAAGGTAACCGGAAAAGAATTTTTAGAATTTTTTAGACGGTGGTACCAGTCGAACATTCTTATCTCGCAGTGCAGGCAACAGCTTGTACCAAAGCTATTTTGGTCTGCTGTACGCTAAACCTGCTATGAATGGTCGTGCGGCTCAGCTAGAAGTACTCCGTGTTACTGAAAGGAGCACAGCTAATGTGTAGGCACGAGGATCTTATCTGATCGCTTTCAGCACTGTTCGCCAGAAAATGGAACGCAACAACACAGCTCAAGACGGATTGGGAAACGCAACAAGCTGCCTGCGCAGGGGGTGGATGACTGGGGAGAATACCGACCGGTTGAACCTGCTCGTTCCCTTTAGATGTAATATTTCATTTGCTCTTGTTACTGTTGGCTGAGTCGCCCTTTTCGTACCTCACGTTGGAGTGGTAACTAGTGCTGAAACATTAACCATAAGCTTATATCCCTTCATTGTGTTCTTGGGCAAAACACTAACTCTCTGCTCGAAAGCTTCTACTCAGTGGAAGCGAGGGATTTCCAAGCTTTACATACATGCTGCTTGATATTAGATCGAATACATGCATATTGCTGTGCATGTGGGACTCAGCTCGAACAAAAACTTGTAGCGCGGTTGGTCATGAGAACATTTTTGTGAGCCTTGTTCATGAAAGACGGGTTTGAAGTAAAACTGAAGCCTGCCTTGAACCTTTCATTTCTACTTGAGCTCAGGATTTTGATCGAAAATGACCTTGCCCAACAGTGGGAGTGAGTTGACTTCCCAACAATCGCCATGCTACTTTTCATAATGTAGACATTTTTTTGTATCATACCAATACCCCGACCTAGAGGGATGATAAGTCTGCTTGACAGGAGCTCAGTCAACGGTACATCAGTGGAATGATAGGTATAGAGCACTCTTTGTGGAGCGCTTCAATCCCTTCCACCCTCTCCACATACAGGGTTATGAGCGAAACAGAATTGAGACATCTAATCTTAGATTTCCCATCAATGAGAACTGTCATTCTGCTCAAGAATAATAGTAAAAAACAAATCAATAGACTACGTTGAAAAATTGAATAAATGAGAAATATTGAGAGAGAGGGGGGAGAGGAGTTGAAAGCAAAGAGGTAACTTATGGTTAGTTCCCGTTTTGCACGTGCCCTTGAACGGAAGCCGATCAGAAGCATAGTCATTCCCTCTGGAGTCATCAGTAGGGAACGGAAGGACCATCGTTCCAAGAATTTCACGGAAAACAATGATGAAAAGGATAAAGAAGCAAAAAGGCTGAATAGGCGAATCGTTTGACAACCGTTTACGAAAACCAAGTTATCTCCTGTTTGCACCTCCTCGGCAAATGTGGAGAAACTCCTGAAAAATAAACACACGTCTTGGAAAATTATATCAGAGAAGTTCTTCAAGTGACTCCACGCGGAAAATTCTCAGCATGCACATTGACACCTCATGAAAAATGATGGACAACTCGGGAAGTGAAAAATTAACGATAAATTTCTTCCTTCCTCGTAATTTGCATCTTGAATGTGAAAATGACTGGTCAGCTCAGAAAGAGGAGGAATTGGATGAATTCGCCTCTTGTATTGAAACGAACTCATTTTCGTCGACACAATGATTGGTTCTACGCACTACCGAACAGGATTTCCAAAAATGCCATAAAAATTCGTTGGATCAGATTTCACGGACGCGGCAGTGCAGAGATAATGGCCACCGCGCAGCTAGCCATCAGCCATGTGAAAAAACTGGTAACGAAGTCAAGCGGATTATAATTTCCATAGGACTAACTATCGGTTTTCCTTCGCAGATCCAAGAAAGGTCAGTGATAAACTGGAAGCTGAAAAGAGAAATGGGAAAATCACTTGTTTTCATTAAACCACCTTCGAGTGGTTTAAACTTGAGTCTGACTGTCAGATCTTGATTTTTGATCCGGAGGTAATCAATATCAAAAAGTGAAAAATCTGAGGTCGAGAATGTTGAGCGGTTTGGTTAGTCAGCACAGAGAATTCGCTAGACAGTAACGAGCGGTAACTGGTCATGACATACAAGAGCTCAGTTGTTTTTAGAGGCTTTAAGGACTTTATTCTGACACTGCGGTCCTTCTAGAGACATACGTGGATACATGAACTCTCCTCGGATCTATGGCACGATCACGATCCCTGATGAAGGCACATTACGTAGTAAAAGTAAAAGTTGGGCCTTTTTCGTGGCTAATCAAGCATTAACCGTGGACTCACTATAATTCTAGGTTTTCAACCTAATACGAAAAGTCGGAAGATGGAGTTGAAATGATGAAAGTAATCGTATCACAGGAGGACTTGCATGCATAGGGCAAGTGGCGTTTGAAGGGCCTATGGTCGTCACCGCGGACGGAATGACTCAGTGGTGCCGCGCTCAAGCATTATTTGTCCAGACGTACTGGGCACTTGAGACACTGTGATTTCTGTCGCCACGCACTCTCATTTTGTCCAAGTCCGGGGAAAATGTCGAAGGAACATTACAAAATCGGCGAAAAGCAGAATTCGAAAGCATTTTGAGGCATCTTCCGGTTCACTGAGAAATATTGAATGAAAGTAGGAAAGAAGTATGCGATAGTATTCCGAATCATTCGTTAGACATGCCAGGTTGAAGTCCTCACGATCATGAGGAAGATACAAGCAGATCATAAAGCCGGATCTCAAAATGAGTAACACAGTGGCCAGTGTAAGACACGAAGGCCGAGGGATGACGCCCACTCTGAAGCCGGAGGTTGTCTAAGTTCCCCATAACGAAGCTCGTAAACGAAGAGGCCAGGGAGAAGGAACAATTATCGCGGTTTTGGGTACGCGATGATTTCTTTCTTCCTAGCCCCTCTTATGAGCCTCGTTGAAAAAAAATTGGAACGAATTTGGAACTCAAAAAAATCGGTCCACGAATATGCTATTAAAACCGGAACTAAGCAATATTTCGTATCCTACTATATATAATTTGCTAAGTATGTCTGTCTGTCTGTCTGTGTGTCTGTCACAAAAGCGACCGTCCCATTTACTGTAGGAAGTGATTCCGAGCAGTGATATAGGGCCTAAAATTATTGGTGGGTGACAAGGAGCCATATCGGCTGACAAGAGCTGATAAGAGGTGTCAGAAGGGTAGGGTCACCAAATTCGTAGCGCAGGTTACGGCAACAGTGGGGCGTTAGTTCTAAGCTATGATATAGGGAGTGGGAAAGGAACACTACTGGTGGATGACATGGAGTGATATCAGCAGGTAAGATCTGATAGCAGGCGTGAAAAGGGGAGGGACACCGAGTCCATAGCGCGGGTCACAGCAACAGTGGGACGTTCCAAGGTATGATATAGGCTATGGCACAGAAATATTACTGGTATGTGACAAGAACTGCCAGCAGCTGATAAGATTTGATTAGGGGAGTTAGAATGGTAATTCCACCATACTCATAACGCGGAACACAGCATCAGCTAGGTGTTGCTTCCAACACATTATATAGAAGGAGGTGGGAACGGTGATGGCGAGTGACAGGAAGTGATAATAGCTGATAGGGTGCCTTGCCGTTGTTGTTCATTCAAAGTGCTAGAGCCTTTACACTATCAAATAATACAGTTTTAGTGATAGAGACATTGATGACGGGTGACGGGCAATCTTATCAAGTGATAAGAATGGACAAGAGGCCATTCTCACGGCATCTCTTACCACTACACGGCCAACCATTGAAGGCGCAGTCTGCAAAATTCTCCTTTAGAAATCACCTCTCTGATAGCCCGAGAAAATGAACTCATCCCACTATCCTATATTACATGTAATGTCGATGTCGACGAGCAGGGAGGGGGCGGGGGGGGTATGTGACTCGCTTGAAACAGGAATACAGGAAAATTCAAGGAAAACCGGTAATCTGAATAATGTGACACTTTATGCGTTCAATACCTTTTTTACTTTTGAACTTCCAATTACTGATAAGAGCGAATGATAAGGGAGTGTAGCAGCTGCAGTTATTTATGCTTCAGCGAGCGGTTTGCATGGTAATCAAAAAAAAGGAAAGCTTTTACTGGCAGGCATTTCGGTGCAGGTAAT
Source organism: Cooperia oncophora (assembly GCA_036418165.1). Taxonomy (NCBI): domain Eukaryota; kingdom Metazoa; phylum Nematoda; class Chromadorea; order Rhabditida; family Trichostrongylidae; genus Cooperia; species Cooperia oncophora. The sequence goes on along the minus strand of MU967075.1, from coordinate 50,240 downwards.
GGAAAAAGAATTTGTTCATCTACTGAGCGATTCATATTGCGTTGTGTTGACTGACTGCAGCTCCTATCTATATCTATAGAAGTATGTGCTCCATGGTCGCTATGGCGCAGACTACCCCCCTCCCCTCCTGCAAATATAAGCATCTGCTAAGTTGTGGAGGATTCGCAGGGTTGCTTTATGTGCTCCATGGTCGCTATGGCGCAGACTACCCCCCCCCCTCCCCTCCTGCAAATATAGGCATGTGCCAAGTTGTGCAGGATTCGCAGGGTTGCTCTATCTGCCACGATTCCATAATTACAGCGCAGCATGGGCAGCTCAGTGATTGAAAAAGTTCCGTTGTCATTATGAAGCGCGCCTGACGAAACCAGGCCGGCCCGGCGAAGCGGACTGAAGGGAAGGATGAGAGGTCGGCGTCAGCCGGGCGATCCCATTGGTTAATAAATAACAGATGATTTCATGTTCCCTCTTCTCTGCCAATTGTGGCCGTCTGCCAGATTCTACACTTGGTAGGAGAGGTTGGCGCCATGCCAAATCCGGTCCTCCCTCGAATTCCCAGCGAACAAGGCTATCTAATTGGTTGTGCTGCTTTGGTACCATAGTGATAAGTATGTGGATAAGGCAGTGGTCACACTTGGTGTTCGGCGCGATACGGTGGAGACAGGTGGTTGACAAAGGTCCAGCCTCACTCGGCGCGCTGAAGACGGGCAGCAGGTGATGCGGGTCATACGAGGGCATGCCGTAGAAAGCCTCATGCTTCCGAAGTAAGGTCTGGTCATCCTGTGAGTGTGCGCAGGTGAATTACTTGACTACGTCGGGACAAACGGTCAGCCACCGATGCCGATTGCTTCAGAAGGGTGCCCATCCGCAGAGTAGGTATTGGGTTGAGAAATACGTTTAGGGTCCGTGATTTTTCTTTTTTTCACAACGATTTTTCGCTTTCGGACCAAATATATGTATGATATTCTCGATTGAGCTAGTTTCGCTTTACAAAACTGAGCTGAACGTCTTTTTGGATAATTTGTTTTTGTTACTTTCTATGTTCAGAAACAGAATATCCCAGAGAGGACGTTTTCGACATCCGCTCTTCATCGAAGTCAAAAAGCTGCTGAAGCAGCCCGGGTGTGCAAGGTTCGGAGACTACTGTGGCTCCCATTCGAGCTCTTGAAGAGTGCCTCTGACGACTTGAGCAGCATGGGCTCTGGCATTGTGTAAGAGAAAAAAAATCATCAAAGGAGTAATTGTTAAGTACCTTGAGATTAATCAGGTCCTGCCCGAGTGCCAACATGGGTTTAGAAAAGGAAGGTCTACGGTCTCCCAAATGCTTATGTCACTTAATGACTGGACATTTGCTTCAGACAAAAAAAGGTCCGCTGTCGACATAGTATATTTTGATTTTTCTTAAACCGTTCGATAAAGCTCTGTCATGAGAAATTGCTGTATAAGTTACAGCATGTGGGTATCCACCTAAAATTGTTCAGTGGATTCAATCATTTCTATCCGGACGCACCTTCCAGTTAGGATTAATAACTCCTTTTCATCGGTAAAAACATAGTACCAGTGGTGTACCTCAGGGTGGTGTTTTGTCTCCTTATACTTTTTAACATCTACACTTTTGAGAACTTCCCTCTTTGCTAGAGAATACCTCTGTTTCCTGCCAGATGTTTGCTGACGATATAAAAGTTTACAAGTCTGTCAAGTCTCCAGAGGATTTCTTGTCAATTCAGAAAAGCCATCGATACAGTGCATGAGTGGTCTCTGACATGGGGTCTCCCTATTAGCCTTGATAAGACCAAGCTTTCCATTTAGGAAAGAGCAATTCCAATAACAAGTATTTTATTTATGGTTCACCTATTCAGGCTGTCTCTGAAAGTCAGAGACCTTGGCTTCCTAACTCAACAGTAGCCTTGATTTTTGGGTCTCACTGCCTCCAAATTGCTGCCTAAAGCGGAACGAAGGCTGTTTTCGAACGAAGGTTTCCTGCTTAAATCTTTGAGAAGCAGGGATCCCCTCGTCTGATCAGGTCTACAAAATGTACGTCAGACCTATTTTGGAATATGGGACGTGTGTATTTTTTCCTTATAAGAAGAATGCCATTCAGACCATTGAGCGCGTTCAAAACAGTTTCACCAGGAAGGTTTTCATAAGGGCTTTGGTTACTCCTACAACAGTATTCCTCACGCATTATCACCCTAATCAGCTCCATAGTATTCGAATTCGCGGTTCGTCTGTTTGTTGTAAGTTTGTTTGTAAGTTATGTGTTGTAAGTTTGTTTGTAGTTTGTTAAGATTTGTTTTAAGTTTGATTCTGTCCTGTCCGAAAATTACGGTTCGACTTATGAACGACTTGGAGAGGTCGGGTCAAAGGTGGCGGATGGGATAGAGCAATGGGACAAGAAACAAATAAGAGCACCTTGACCTATTGCGAAGCCCCGCCCACTGTGGGCGGGTGGCGGGCTCGTGGTAATTGCGGGTTTTTCCGCGAGAAAGTGTTCATAATTCGTTCCAGAGCTGCCTGAAGATGGGAAATATAGTTCAAGTAGTTACCAAGGAGTAGCCACACTACTGTGGGAGACACCACCCAAAATGTGACGGGGCGTACTAGTGGGCGTTGCTTCTCATAAAAATAGGTAACTCGGTTCGCGCGGTGTTTCAGAAGTACCAAAAACCCAGTGAATAATATAAATGTCTGTCGAGTGTTGGAGCAGCTCAAGTTGTGTTGAGACCCACTCGCAGTGGCGAGCTTTGCCCTCAATCGCAGGATACTCATTTTTAATAAGTTTGTACTCGTTTCAGAACACTCCAGACATCCGGGAAAGAGGATCTAGGACCGAGAAAAAGGTGGGTTTGGGTCAGTAAAGGGTCGCCGATTGAGAAATGTGGGACACACATGTGTGGGCGGTGTTAGTCCGAAGGTGGGCGGAGACCAGACAAAACTTTCTGCTAAAAACGGTTCCAGAGCCTCCAGGAAACCGGAAAAAAAAAGTGGTGAGGTCAGTAATAGGGTCGCCGATTTGAGAACATGTTGGACACACATTGTTGTGGCGTGATTAGTCACGAAGTGGGCGGAGACAGACAAAAACTCTGTAAAACGGTTCCAGAAGCACTCCAGAAACCGGGAAAAAAGTGGGGTTGAGGTCAGTAAAGGTCGCGATTGAGAAAATGTGCGGACACCACATGTTGTGCGGCGGGTGTTAGTCGAAGTGGGCGGCAGGACATGACAAACTTCTATGTAAAACGGCTTCCAGAGCACTCCAGAAACCGGAAAAAGTGGGTTTGAGGTCAGTAAAGGCGTCGCCGATTGGAGCAAAGTGTGGCGCACCAGCACAATGTTTGTGGCGGTGTTTCAGCTGCGAAGTGGGCGGAGACAGACAAAAAACTTCTGTTAAAACGGTCCAGAAGCACTCGCAGTAAACCGGAAAAAAGTTGGGTTGGAGCGTCAAGATAAAGCGGTTTCTGCCGTATTTGAGCGAAATGTGCGGGTACACACATGTTGTTGCTGGATGGATGCGTTCCAGAGCTCTCGAGACCGGAAAAAAAAACTTGAATTAAGCCGTCAGCAGCAGGCGTCGGCCGGTGCAGGAATTGTGCCGAGCTACGAAAATTGGGGGCGGGCCAGCCCGAGCGTGGGGGATCCAGACAAAAAATTTTCTCACAAACCTCTCCCAGAGCACTTCGAAGGCCGGAAAAAAAAAAGTGCATTAAGGTCAGCAGAGGGTCGAAGGTGAGGGACCGGGCATCGACGGGCCACAAAAATTGGGCGCGGAGCCTGCTTCGAGGTGGGCGGAGCCAGACAATAAAGGTCTGCAAAACCGCGATTCAAGAGCAGCTCCGAAGGCCGAATTTGAAGTTTGAATTCAGCGTCTAGCAAGGCGTCGCCAGATTAAGAAATGTGTGGCGTATTACATGTGTGAGCGGGGCCAGCCGAGTTGGGCGGAGCCAAAACAAAATTCTCCAAAACTCTCCCAGGAGCACTCCAAAGACCGGAAAAAAGTGGATCAAGGTCAGCAGCAGGTTCGCCAATGAGGATTGTTTCGCGGGCACACAAAATTGGGCGCGAGCTGTTCGAGGTGGGCGGAAAGCCAGACAAAAACTTCTGTCAGAACGTTTCCAGAACACTTTCAGACACCGGAAAATAAGTGGATTAAGGTCAGCCAGGTGGGTCGCCTGTGAGGACAGTGCGCGGGCTACAATATTGAGGCGCGGTCTGCTCTGAGGTGGCGGAGGTCAGACGAAGAATTTGTAAAACAGCGAGTTCTCAAGAGTACTTCAGACACCGGGAAAAAGTAGAGTACAGAACAAAAAGGCGCGGATTATCAAGTTGAGTTCTATGTAAATTATGTGAGAGAAGGGTTGCGCGCGGCGAAGGCCGCGCCGCCCGGCCGCAGCCGGGCCGTATTTCAGAAGGAGCCGCGCCGGCGTCAGCCGGCGAGGCGACTGGTTAGAAATAAGATGCTATGCTTGGATTCTCTGAACAAGCGTAGGTTGAGAAATGATTTAATAACCGTGTACAAAATCACACAGGGTACCATGCTTTTTGCTGCCGCTAAACTCTTCTCCTTTTCTGCCTCCTCTACTAGAGGTGAGGGCATCAAGCTGCGCTTTAGTAAGGCCAGGATTTCAGTTCGTAGTCACTTCTTCACTCAGCGGGCTGGCGGCGAGTACGCTAAGTTTAGCAAACACATTCCCTCTCCTATTAGTTATTGCTCCTTCAGACGAGAAGTCTCCCATTATCTCAAGGACATCAGCTAGTTGTCTTCTTGGTTTCTTATTGTTCTCCAGTTGCATTCTACCTCGGATTTATCTTATTGCTAGTGCTTTTAATTTGCCTTATTATAGTGTTCTCGCATTTGAAGTCTCCCGGTTTTTGTTGTTCATTGTTATAATATTCCACATGCCCATATCGGGCGTGTAATAAATAATTAGAACAGACTGGCTTCGTCGATGGAATCTTTTCAGCCGAATACAGTGCGTAACAAAAGTATGTGGACACCCCAAATTTTGATTTTGCGTAACTGCCTTTGGATATTGCGATCTGAGACCATCACTGTTGAATTACTCATAAGCGAAAGTATAGGAATGCACTACCTACGAGCACATTGTGAACTACTGAGCAATGATTTATTGTTTTGAAAAAATTTCTTAATAACAAAAGTATGTGGACACTTTACAAAAAACAAAAGTATCATGGAAATTGAAACTTGGTGCTCTCTCCCGCGTTCACTATTACTTCGAACATTCTGTCTGGTATGCTGTGGACAAGATTTGTGATAGTGTCATCGTCGATTTCCTCCCATGCAGCCACTACCGCCTCCTTGAGGTCTCGCACGCTGTTGTACTGCCGATTGTTCATGTAAATTCGTCGAACCATAATGCGCCACAGGTTTTCGATTGGGTTGCAGTCAGGGGAACATGTCAATCCATCACTTTGATACCATTGCGTTGGAGCCATTTTATAGTAGAATTTGAAACATGCACGGCGGCGTTGTCCTGCTGCAGCATATGTGTCCTGGGTCGTGGCCCACTCAGAAGAAGCAAGAGATAGGATTCGAGCACTCCTCGATATTCCTGAATGTTCATACGGCACGATGGGAAGGCGAGCTCTAACTTTCCGCTGGTTCCAAAACCACCCCACACCATCAAAGAGCCGCCTCCGAAATTTCGTCTCGAGAGCAGCAATGGATCGCGACGGTCTCTCCAGTAGTGCCGACCGATATCCATCTGGACCGTCGAGATCGGACTTTTTTTCATCGGTGAAGATAACCTAAGAAAGAAAAGCGCATGGGATGTTGCGTTTCCGATTTTACAAATTTCTCAAAAAAACTTCACCTTGTCCCACGACGTCGCCTTGTTTGCACGCGCGAAGTTCAGTCTCGCCAGCTGGTGTTGGGCAGTCAGGCGGGGAGCTTTCTTCATGGTCTCTCGTGTGAGATGCTCATTTGATCGAATATAGCGCCATATCGTCATTTTTGAGACCGGTAGATTAATTGCAGCATGGATCTGTCTCACAGAACGAGGGGAGTTTGGGGCGACCCGCGCTATTCTTCGATGTCTTTTACGGACAAAGATCGAGCACGCCCCGAAATATGTGCTGAATGGTAGCCATCAGGATTCTGGAGGTATTTACCAACGCACGTCGCCGAACGTCCGAGCTGTCTTGCAATTTCTCTATTTGAGTGTCCAGCAGCACTGAGAGCTCGAATCTGAGATTGTTCGTCTTCGGAGAGAGTACTGCCACGACGAGGCATGAGTATAGATTAAGGGGGAGCAGATACGATAGATATGCGTTGCAGATTTGGAGTCAAACCTTGAACTTTCTCAGGTGTCCACATACTTTTGTTATTAAGAATTTTTTTCAAAACAATAAATAATTGTACAGTAGTCACAATGTATTCAGAAGTAGTGCATTCATATATTTCGCTTGTGAGGAATCTAACAGTGATGGTATCAGATCGCAAAAATCAAAGGCAACTTCGCAAAATCAAAATTTGAGGTGTCCACATCCTTTGGCACGCACTGTATGCTGACGCCTTAGCTGCGCTACACTAGAGCACATTTTCACAGTGGCATTCCTTTCAAAGTCTGTCAAAAGGTTTCGAGACTCTTCATCGACTCTTCAGATTCTTCCGCTGCGGTCCATCATACTCTTTCGTTATTAAAGAATTTTTTCAAAACAATAAATTATTGTACAGTAGTTCACAATGTATTCAGAAGTAGTGCATTCATATATTTCGCTTGTGAGGAATCTAACAGTGATGGTATCAGATCGCAAAAATCCAAAGGCAACTTCGCAAATCAAAATTTGAGGTGTCCACATCTTTTGTCACGCACTGTATGCTGACGCCTGTAGCTGCGCTACATAGAGCACATTTTCACAGTGGCATTCCTTTCCAAAGTCTTCAAAAGGTTTCGAGACTCTTCATCGGACTCTTCAGATTCTTCCGCTGCGAGACGTCAACATCAAGATCGCCAGTTTTAAACTTTGCAAATCATCTTCGCGCTGTAGATACCCCTGTAACGCCTTCCCCACATACCCTGCAAGTGCCTCGGACGGTAGTTTTTGGCTTCGATGAAAAGCGGAGGAGAGCCGTCGCCGCAAGTTTTCCCTTCGGGGTATCTACATATTTCTGATGGTGAGCCTGAAAAGTAATAAATAATACATGCTGCTGCCAAGAAGAGGTTAGTTCCGCAACTTCCATCCTTTTCAGCTTACAAGATTTGCTTACCAACGAAGTCAATAGTGCGGAAAAAGCAGACAAAAAATGGTCGCAAATGCCCACGATAAAAGCGCTCTGCGAGCACACTTCTGCGAGCAGATGAAGAAAAAGAGTGGTCGGACGAGATCACCGGGCAAGTGCTGTTGTGGCCGATTTGGTTGCGTCATTGATCACAGCCGAATTCCTGTGGCCAATAGCGCTCTGCCTGTTCTTTAGCAGGTTTTCTCATTATGGATAGCAAAGCGGCGGGCGCGATCAATGAAAATGGCCAATGAGAGAAACGACAATGTCCCCGCCCTCCTCCCTCACCTTTGCGCTGCAAAAACTGAGCTGTCGCAGCCTCTGAGGGTCTGTCTACCAGCACAAGAAGGGAGAGGAGAAGTCAGTCGATCGCGGGCAGTGCCTTTGAAAAGCACTTTTTTTCGGAGATGGCATAAATTGATCACAAGGAAAGATGATAGATAATGTCAATTTATCCATATAAATAGCATACAAAGTAACTAGGTTAGCACTTGTGAATATACTGTACAACTAAATGAAAGGATAACAAAATAATCAATGTGAAAACTTATACAACTATCGATACTCTAAGTTATCATATCTCTGCTACCCGTTGGAAAAGTATCACATAATAATAAGGAGCAGTTTGACTAAAGTATTAAAAATTACCAGGAAAAAGCATGTCTGAGCCAGTAAGGGTTAAATGACAAGCAGTATACCGGGAATGACTAAGAACAATTTGAAGCACAGCAAGGCTAGCTAGTGCTAATTCAAAATGCAAAGCATAGAGACCAGTACGGTTAGAGATGCTGGAAACTTCTACTAGTGAAATGCCGAGTTCAACTACCGAGTAAGCATGTTTTGGAAACTTCTGGATCGGGAATTTTACAGGATGTTGTCCCTCCAAGACAACGACCCTTTCGCTTTGAGGATGCTAAAAGCAGGCTGCGCTCATAGTTCGCGTCATCGTCCACCAGCGACCAACAGCGTTTCGAGCTTCCGTCAGTGCCAGCGACTAGGCAGGTATAGATATCGATCTAACGAACACCAGCGCGCACCATCGCCAGGAGTAGAGAGTGAGGAAGCAAGAGGGTAGCAGATAGGTGGATAGGCGGCGTGAAATCGCGGCGTGTGCAAGCGCACCGCACATTACACCGCACATTGGATTCCATAATTCTGTTCTCTAGCAATCGTAACGATCTGTTGCACAAGCCGCAATGACGCCTAATAAAGCTGCCTGCCACACTCCTACCTCCTCGTACACATTACTCCTAGACTCTGGTAGACGCTAGCATTTGCTAGATCAATATTTAAACTATCCTAGTCGCTGGCGCTGGCGACAGCTCAAAACGCTGGTAGACGCTGCCGCAAAGTACGAAAGTAGCCTCATCAGCAGATCCTGACCTTTTGCACCTAGGATTACTGCAGCGCAACAGTAAAGGACTCTGCCGAAAAATGCACACAAAACAGCACAAAAGGAGTTCGGACGCTGAAAGTGCGCGACGGGGTGCCACGCGAAAGGGAGTCAGAGCAGCCTCTGTGATCCTTTGAGTCGCAATTTTCGTTCACTCGTCTTATCTTTCTTAGTTTCGCTGGTGATGCTTCCTTGTGGTAGAAATCAAAGACTCCCACCCCTTCCCCCTAGAAATGCCGCCCTCTCCGCGACCGCTCGCCTTCGAGATGACCAACCTTCGCGCAGGCTCTGCTGAAACGAAGCTACAGAAATTTGTCCCGATTACCAGTAAAGAAATAGCAAAACAAAGTAGGCGCCAAATTAACAAAGCAATGCATGAATTTGCTGCCTGCGATTAAAGGCAAGTAAAATATAGAAAAGTTCTCATGACTTCTTCCTCTCCAGCGTCATAATGTCAGGCCAATGAAGGCTTGGCTGACTACAGTAAACTGAGTTCGCTTCGGGTTCTGCCACGGCGTTGTCCTTCGACAAATCGCTGGCGAGACTCACTTCTATGCATTCGGGATCAATCTCCATAACTCGCAGAACCCGCAGGGCAATCTGGAAAGATGGACAGAAAGGAGAGAGTGCATCTATAGGTCTCTTTATTAAAACCTTCCACCTACCAGCTGTACGGCCATACGTCGATGAAACAGACGTGGGAAGAAGCGAACGTGATGTTGACAATCGGCTGTTTCAATAGCGTTGAATATTTTCGATCGAATCTTAAAGATATTTGCTCCGGGGCAATTTCAACGTACCAAAGAATTTCTAACCTCGTTGAACGTTTCCTCGCTTATCAAATCAGGCATCAAATTCTTCACAACTACGCCGAACGCACAGTCAACGACCAGTAACGGATGCGGAATACAGGCAATTCCATCACGCTCACGAGCTTCACGTAAGTATTCTTTCGTCATCTGGAAAGTATTAGTTTCATTACCAGCTCATCTGAATCTCAGATTGAAAAGAGGGTGAGGAAACTGGATGTTAACAGAAGATGACCCTTCATAAAGCGAAACGGGCAATGTAAACACTTTGCAAGATACTCTACATTCAGGTCCAATACTTTTACTTTGTTTATTTCACTTCATAAAACAGAAAGATTGATTACTTATGCGAAAGAACTTCAGTCCAGTTGGGCTTGGTGTTTGCATGTTGCAGGTTCAATAAATAGCTGCTTAACAACCACGCTGAGAAGATCCGATTTACAAGAGAGAAGCCAATAGACGATTGGCTTCCTTTTATCAACGTGCACGTCCGGTTGGTACGAGGGTTTCATAGGATCGAAAGGTACCTTAAACCCAGCAACAAAGACATCGTCGTCCATCTCCGGTAGGCGCATCCTTGTAAAACAAAACGGGCTATTAACAACAACATGCTTAGGACGGCTAATACAGTTTCTTCGGGCAATGAGGAGAAAGCGGAATCATTGGCTCGCCCAGAACATTTCCACGGTTACTCCCTCCCCCACACCTAAGGGCTACACGCCTTCCTGGACCACCCAGTAACAATCAAGAGGGCTCGGAAGTCGAGAAATCTGAAAACGTGCCTTTTTGTTACATTCAATATTGTATTACCCCGCACTTGTTGTGTCTAGCGGTTGTCTCAGGAAAACCTACCATAGGTCCAAGTGAGTTTTTGTGTTTCTGATCTGCGGTATCTCCCCGAATGCACTGGTCTATGATGAATCATTTTCAAGTTTGAAATGATTTGTGAGGACAGAGTCACCGATTCTTAACTTCCAGGCTCTGACGAAGGCGACTAACCGAAACCTTAGCCGACCAAAGTGATTTAACACCTTGGTTGTGGCTACAGAAACTCTTTGGAGACAAGACCATTTCTGACTGTCGCGAGACCTGTAAACTACTTGAAGCTCTACAAGCATAAGCTTCAATTACAACTGGTCATTCTGGTCTTCATTCTGGCCTCACCTTCGTGAGACATGTCGTTTGACAGGAGCTAATGAAAGAAAGTTGCGAAGGTGCAAAATACCCCCCCCCCCTCGAACAGCGCCGACATTTTTTCTTTGCTGGATGGAAAGTGTCTGTCATTATCAAGCAGACTGTCTGTCAGTTATAATATGGATCATAGAGTGCTGTTTTTAAACAACCTACACTATGCCCTTCCCACACACACCCTTTACATTCCTCGTGTATTTTTTGCAGAATCATCACAATGAACGATTATTCGTCACACACATTGCTACTTGTTGCATACAAACCCCGACCACAACGGGCAAACTCCACCCCATCTTAAGAAACTTCGATTTTTTTCAAAAAATTCCGACTTTTTCAGTTCTCTTACATCATAACTCAGCACTCTTTTGATAACTTTCGGAGCGCGTATTGCAGGGATAAAGGGTATCAAACTATGCACCCTTTGGTGTATGTCGTCGTTTACAGCGTGCCCCAGGCCACGTGACACATCACTAGAAAATGAGAGCGAAGGAATCACATACCTTGTAATAAGGAACATAGTAACGTGGACCGGGCGATTCTTGATCCGGTCTGAACCAATGAATATCAGGAATGATTTCAGATGTTGATGGACAGACAAGGTCATTGCGTAGAGGAGCCCTGTCCAGAATTCCTCGACTATATGCCGCATTGAGACTCTATAAAAAATGTGTTTCATTTCAGGTATGTAGTAAGGCATGATGTGGTCATAAGCCAGTTCTATGAACGGACATCTTGAAAAATAATTTGTTCCAAAGAACAACTTCCTTCTCAAGTTTTCCGCTCATAGGACTGATTGGTGAAAAGCCGTTATACCTGGTGAAAAGGCGGCAAAACATAGTCAATTCGAAGGTGTGCAGTGATGGGAGCAAGAATCTCTCTTAGTTCGGTACCACTCAAATCAGCCCTTTTCACTCCGCGTCGACTGATTGAATGGGACGTGTCAGCAACCACGTTTGGTTCACGCTCCTGTATGAAGATGACAAAACTAAGAATGAATAACTGTGCTATGATTAGATTTTGCTTATGATTACCTCCATACGGCGCAAAAGCTCGTGCTCTCCCCATCGGATAACTGTTTCCAAAACATCGACTTCAGTGGCCTGAAATGCGACTGCCATGGGATCTCACTTTTTCAAGGAAGTAAGTATCTTAAGAATCTCAAAAATGAAGTTTTACCTGAAGAAATTGACTTTGAACACATCCGACCATGCTTTCCAGAGAAATATCAAACAAACAATGTGTGGAGGCGATTTGGGAGAACTCAGATTCCAGATAACTGAAATAAAAGTGGATTTCTTTGAGTCAAGATTACCTAGGAATTGAAGGATATATAGCATTGCTATCATAAGGTCGTAAGGCAAAGGGATCGAGCGCTACAAATGTACATATCTTGATAAGTCCGCGTTCAAACTTCGCGATGACGCGCATCGAGGAGCAGTAAGGCGCTACAATTGCAACAGCGCTTCAGTCCTATAGTCAACGGGAGCACGGCTGGAAACGGAAATCAATTAGCACCGGTCGTGTCTTGTGTCTTGAGAGAGTAAAGAATAACAGGACGGGAGGCGCTGCCTTCACTTGATCTGGTACTCACCCATTCTATCATTCTGCCACAGCCTTAGCGATCAGCGTCAGACTGCGCGATTAGGCAACGCGTACCCTCTTGTTCCCTCCACACTATTTCAATAGGGAAGCAGCCGACGCCGATCAATTCCCGTCTGCCACTGCGTTCGCGTCTATAGTGTTGGAGGCTGTTGAAAGTATAACATGTTACAAAGCATCGACGAGAGCAATCATCGCGGAGTCTGAACGCTGCCATATGATAACGAGTAGATGGGTTGATAACCAGTGAGCAACCCAACACGTTGGCGACATTGACATCCCGATGCTGGGACGCACTTTTTTGCCGCGTGGGACATTGCGGCCCAATGGTGGGGTGCAGTTGTCCAGAAAGGTATTGTAGAATATATGATGGCTGGTACCCATGCAGTTGTGTCGATGTGGGTAATTTACCTAAGAGAAATACGGAAACGATTTCCTTACTAGGAAAGGATGGTTGGTCGAAGTGGCCATTCGAAATGAAATGTATGCTGCCCGGTGAACCCTTGCACGCTGACTTCAAATCTGCCGTCCACATCTGCTAAGCGATGCCCTGGACAAAACTGTGCAGGAATTTTGACCAGGTCACACCAATTTCCAGCATGTATGTGGTACACACCAAAACCCTCAATACGCTGAAATCTAAAATTAGAGGTGGTCTGGTGCTCCAGAAATTAACACGGCAGTCATTTTTCGTGAAAATATCTTGTTAGCATTCTGGAGAGGCAGGGTGTGCAGGATGTGGCGTTTGTTAGTGTTTCGGAGGGCTCATTTCCTTCAGAAAAACATTTTTCGGTAAGAATAGGTCTCTTAGCCCTGCAAAAGTGCTTTTAGGATAGGCAGGGAGCATTTTTGAGAAATTGCAAAACACTGATCAAGGAAGAGTGCGAACCCTGGACCTAGCACACGTAAAACCGCTCGCTTCTCCACTAGGACAAGTCTGCAGTGAGCTCACGCATCATTCAGATAGTTGCTAAGCCTTGGGGGTCTCGAGCAGTGGTCTGCTCAACAAACCTCCATGATTCTGCTCGGAGAATCGTTTAGCAGATTTGGAGAGCAGATTTGAAATCAGTTCCAAGGACGCATCAGCCGGTATACATCTCGTTTCAAAGTGGCCACTTCGACCAACCATCCTTTCCTGGTTAGAAGAAAAAGGTAATTTTTGGAGATATAGAGCTGCTGCTTCATAGGCCCGAGAGGTAAGCTGACGTTGTGGTTCTGACAGTGGGATATCTTGAATGCTTTTCCTTTACGAGCTTTAGAGCGGTTCTGCGAGCTTGCTCCCACATCCCTCGTAGACGATGTGGAAGTAGTTTGTGAAATTTCTGGTTTACCTCGGAAGTATTCAAAAAATAGCGGAGCCTCTATTCATTCTGCATTGAGTTCTACTCCTTTTCGATGTTTTGTTGTAAAGGCGTTTCAGCATTTTCAGCATGCGCATTTTTTGAAAATGATAAAAAAAGTGCCTCGTCCCACGTGACAGACAGTGAAAAATCGCCTTGTCGCCAATGTGTTAATACGGAGAGGAGCACTACTATCGGTTTCCGGTCACGCTACTTTGCAGTTCTCCATGTCAAACCAAGTTCAGCATTATTCTCTTTTTACCAAATTGAATGCGTAATTTCCTTAACAGATTAATCCGTAGAAATTGCTGTGAGTTCTCGCGTACTTTACTTAAGAAAGGCTTGATGGGAAAGGAAAAGATTCAGCGGAATATGGCTGAAACACTTACCTCTGTGCGCATCGGGCCACATACTGAGATCCGCCGTCACAAGCCCATGCACAAATGGAAACGCAACTTTCCGGACAAAGGGAAGACACAATAACGTCTTCACACACTGAAATAGAATGTAAAACAATCACTCATAATAACTCTCCTGGAAGCTATCCATTTCTTTTTGAAAACTTTTTGGTCTGCTCAGCAGAAATCCGGCCAATCATCAGCTTGTGAATGGGAAAAGCGTATGGCGAGAACCTCAAACCACGATTCAAACTTTGCTCTCGCTCATCTGTTCGAGGTTCTCCTTAGTGACCCAAGAGTAAAGGAATACGGTGACGACAAGAATGAATACTTCGTAGATTACGGAGAAAAAACACACTGGAAAAATTGATGACTGCTCCTGAACAACTAAAAAACCTAGTAAAGTCACGGCAAATCGCTCAATTATTGTCAGTGTAAACTAGCAAGAGATGTATTTGTTACCACAAGAATGCTGAGTTATGGGAGGAAGTCAGAAAGCTGGACAAGCGCCAACTTTCACCCCAAGCCACCAGGGCTGCTTTTATCCTTCTACCATCAGCTTAACGGCTTTTGTGCCATAGCCTCACAGCACTCACAACGTTCAACGTAATAGGCCGGTCGATGTTGGCGCTAAACCGCGAGGCTAAGCGCTTTACATATTTCAAAGCTGTTTTAGTGTATTAACTGTTTAACATAGCAGTTCGTACTGCGGTCCTGGAGGAGTGACTATCAGCGCATTAGTACAGTCAGTGTGAGGTAAGTATAAGTCCCGGCGGGGGTCTGACTTTTGCCCATAACTCAGCATTCTTATAGTAGCTTGTGGAGCGGTGACTGCCGCGTTAAACAAATTTATCAAAGTAAAACAACTTCAAAGCATGTCTTTTCGACCATGAAAGAGAAAACCGAAAAAAAAACATGTGAATGAAACTATCGCTGCTGAGGTTTCAAATCTAATCTAAGAAAAGATGCAATAGTGAAACTATAAACCTACAATGAACAAGCTTTTCCAGAGCAAAAAACTTGGCAATGTGGATCAGCTGTATGGCTCTGTGAAGTGGTGAGTGGGGACTTCGACCGGCAACTATGGCTCGTGCTTCCGAGAGAGCAGACTCCGATATAATCGTGTCAGGAATCTGAAATCATAGAAACGTGCGCTAATTGTCCCAAAAGCTCTAGCGGTTTGAGACAGGCCCTGCGATCAAGTAATGCGAACAGAGGTGTTCTGTTCCGAACATATGTGACTTTTTCACATACGACCCTTTTCGCCCTACCGGTACATGCGAGCCTCTCCCACGTTGGGGATTCAGTTATACGCGCTTGAACCTGGGTTAGAACGGTTGTATCGCATGTTACCGGTGTTTTATTTCGCACTTTCGAATGAAAATGGTGGTACAATGTATACGACTGCGGAGCGGCTACCAAATGAGCAGAGGCATTTCATGTGTCATTTGAAATCGAAATTAAACTTTTCCGCATAAAATATAGCCACCGTACCATTGAAAGATCCAGCTCATCCGTATACAGAAAATGCACAACCACTGGAGCAAAGCCACGTGGGAGTAGTGTTTCGTCAAGCACGATACGACCACATTCTCCAACACGGTTAAGAAGTCCACGAAATACTGTGCTTCGTGATGCCACCATTGACGAGTCACAGCGAATACCATAATCTGGTGGATGCGCTGAAATAATAGCCAGTAATCCACATTGGAACTCAAGTTCCAAAAGCACAGAAGTCGTCATCGAAGACAGGCGCACGTTCACTAGGGAACAATTTTGGACAAAGTTCGGCTCGCGCGGGAAGGAGAGGAGGCACGGAGATCGTTCTAGTTGGTCATATTCTTGAAAGCTTTTTACTCTACTAAAGTAAAGAAAGAGAACAGGCCTCATTCCCAGCCAGGTTCATCACCAGAATGGGTCTAAGACGGGCTTAAAAAAACAGCTGCAAGTTTTCGGAATCGAACGACGATCACTTCATTTGCTCGTAATTTACTGCAAAACACAGATTTCTGAACAGAAAAATATAATTAGAGCGCGTTCATATTTCGCAATCAGTACCACCAGGTCAAAACTCATTTGGAAACATTACTAGGCATTGAGGACGTATGTTCTCGTTAAACCAAGTGACTGAAGAGCTTGCTTGTAGGAGATTGACCCTTCTTCATCGACGCCAGCATTCGACTCCCTTACTAGGATGGGTCAGAGTTATAGTTCCCGTAACGTTCGCCCGTGTAGTCGATGCGGCCTAACAATTCAGAAGTTCATAAGTTTACTAGCTCCGGCTTGGGCAAGTACCCTACATTACGTTAATGAAAATATTAACTATTTCAGTGGAAAACTCTGCGGCAAGCTGCCAGAAATAGAATGTTATATGAGGGCACCGAGTGAGCCCTAGGGACTTTCGAGGGAGTTTTAATAGTTAATCAGCGTCGTATATTGCTGTGGTTCTCAACACTGCCCAATGAAATAAAAATAATGCAAATAGAATCCAGTCTAACCCTTTGTCATATCGTCGCCGATGGAAGCTGAAGATGTAAGCACTATAGTGAGGTCGCCATTTTCAAGGGCCATTTGTTCGGCTTTCCGCAAACTCGTGAATAAGTCTTGGCTACAGCCTAGACAACTGCGTAGAGAGTCCAATGTACTTATGTTGCCGGACCACACGTCGGTATAGAGATAGTAGATGAACATGCTAAAAACTGGATCGTAAACAGTAGAGGATGCAACAGTGGAGAGTAAAACACCATAAAATTCAAGGGACAACTTACCCGATCTCTTCAGGAGTGAAAGATTTGCCTTCGGGAATTGCGAGGTCTACTTCCACAATTCCTCTATTCTCAACAAATTCTGCAATAACGCTACAGCGAGCAACAGCTAAGCATCGATGGAGGCGATAAGCATTGCCCTGAAATTAAGTGGTATGTATGACGAAAATACTGGCACTACTAGCATATACTCACGCCGATTTTGAGCACGAAGTCCTTATTTTTGCTTGAATAAAGTTCTTCGCCAACGTTTGGCACTGGTGGCCTAGCAGAATTGGCCGCATTCTGCAGAAGGGAGAGGATCCGTGATGTTTCCAGTTCCTAAAAGGTTTAAGATAATAATATAGCCAATAGTTTTGTGTCAACACAAAGAGCCCTTCGACAGGATCGCAAAAAGAAGCACGGGACAGAATCTATGCTCCGTATCGCGGAGATGGGGAGGGCGTGGCTGAGCACTTCATTAAGTTGACAACTATTCTGGTGGACTACTGCCGTCTTGAACAGTTGGAATCAAGTATCTGTCCTGTACACGACCGCATTACAATTGTCAAGTGGGAATAAGGAAAAACACATGTTTGCTATATTCAAATAATGTACGCAGCCATGTTTTGCCTATCTCCGGGAAATGGAATGTATGCGGGTGAATGCGCACGAGACCGTTTTTGATGTAGACATTTATGGTTGTAAGCAAATAAAAACGTGGGAAAAGTTTACTTACCCTGTACAGTGCCTCCACATCGTGAATCGGCCAAGTAGATATAAGATCTCGAAACGATTTTATTTTATCTCGATTTCCCCCTTTACGCTGAAAAAAAAATCAGCAATCCTGTGTGGCAAGAAGGCTAAAGACAGAATTTAAAAACTCAAATGGGTGAGAAACTAAAACCATGAAGAAGGTCCACTTATGGTCACTGGGTACATAACCCTAATCTCGGCGCTGCAGAGAGGAGAGCACAGTGGTTGCTGGTTTGAGCAGAGACGGAGATAGCATGTGCGCAAAAGAGCTAGAGGCGTGCACACGTTGACAGCGTTTGAAGCTTTTTAGCGGCTAGGAAATTATAGGTAGGCGGTTAGCATTTTGAGCATCCACCAGCGTTTTCGGCGATAATCGATGCCTACCTTAGTCGATCAAAACCTTCGAAATCTGTTGGACGCTACAAACGCTGGCGCTCAAAACGGTGGCGACGCACGCTCAAAACCTCGGTCGATATCTATAATTTCCCGGTCGCTCAACACGCTGCCACAAAGTATGAATGCCTTCTTACGCGTTTTCGCTATTGTCTACTGGTGGTCTACTGAATAAACGCGTAAGAAGGCATTCATAAGTTGCGCCTAATGAAAAGAGTCATAACGTTACGAGTAGCTCCCATCACGCGACGTATCAATCCTACTGTCTTTAGGGGTTTATCGTGGCAACTGCCTTTAACGCAACCAAGCTGTAGAGAGCAGTGGCGCACTCAACCAAAGTCGTCATCACCGATTCACTTCAAATAACGCACTCACTTATTTTGTAAAAACGCTGTAAAAAAGTTCTGAGCTATCAGGTTGAAAAGATTCAACAAACAATTCCCAGATCATCAGCATGGAAGAATACTGTGTGCGAACAGAAGGGTACCTTGAAAGGCAACTTCGACAGGTGCTTTGAGGATGACTGCGCTAGAGAGGCCAACCGGCTCCTTGTTTTGGGAGTTCGCTGCTCGGATGTCGGCTTGAGTCGATCCAAGTCAGTCGAAGAGTGACTCTTCACTCGCAGTGAGGACGATCCTCCTCCCATCGAATTTGAAACCCCAGCTGAAATTCAGAAAATCACTTGTAGAACCTTTTGTGAAAATAGAAACACACGCGAACGCACTACCATTACAGAAATCAGCTATTGCTTGACGATGCTCCCATTCTTACCTCCTTGAACAGATAACCAGGAATAGAACGATCTAACGTGAATATAGATAAGGATTCGGAAACTCAGAAGAGAGCAAGAAAAAATGCGAATTTAATGAAATGTTATTGCTATTACCTACCGTAAATTCATCAGAAGAAAGTTTCCGAGGAAACTGTAATGTTTCTCTGTTGAGGTTGCAACTGCGAGAATTGAACGAGAGAGGATGAGCATCGCAAGCAAATGAGTAATTTGGAGGGTTTCTGAAGGTTGTGCTCATACTTTGCGTCACCGTTCGAGGGTACGCCAGCGTGTGGCAGCGTACTGAGCGATTAGGAAAGGGTTGATATTGATCTGACGTGGTCTTCAACGACTGCCCACCAAACGCTCAAAACGCGCACCATCATTATCAGAGTGCCAGACCATCAATACCTACATTTTCTAGTCGCTCAAAACGATCAAAAAGCTGCTGCATCCCCAAAACGCTGATGCAGCGTATGAGCGCATTCTAAGAAAGCGGGACTCTTCGACAGAGAATACTTGAGGATTTGACAGTATCATAGGATTCCTGAGTTTCATGGTTTAGTAGCTTCCCTGTTTTCTTGTTGAATGAAACTCTTCAAGATATTTATTTGGTAACGTTTCGGGCCTCAAGCCCTTCTTCAGGCCTACTGTGTATACAATGTAACATTTACCGATTCTCACTTAGGCATCACTTCTAGCTAAAGTGAACAAGAAACTATTGGCGATACGAAATATGCGACTAACCGAATAAGGCAGGTGGTTTTGGTCCAGGGGAACGGGTTCTTCCGGGGAACCACGTGAACCACTGCAGATACTATTGGATGGACACGGAAGGGGGGGGGTATGGCATATGGGGAGGACTCACCTATCTAGCTGTCCACTCTTGCAGCAAGGAAGCAGCTAGATCGATGGTGGGGAGGGCAAGGGTGCTGTCGTCTGATACTCTCCAAGTCACCATATGTCATGTAATGGTCATTCAGTCACTCCTATAGTGTTGTGATGTTCTCCACCTTGCTCGTAGTTCCTCCGTGTTGTTGACTGGAGGACGCCTTCGTCGTATTTCCAATGCCTCTTTTATCTTCCTTTCCACCGGGTCACAAACGTTCTTGTGAAGGACGCAGACCTTTATCTAGGGCGCGCTCTCGCGAGTGTGCCGTAAAGAACGGTGTCGCGAGAAAGGGTTCTCTGGATAACTGCTGGGATTCCGGAGAGCCCTTGGATGTTCGTCTAGCCTTCTGTAAAGAGGGCGTCCACTTTCTCCTATGACAGTTCCGAGCATGACGCACACTCTACTTCATTGCCTGTTCTTCAGAAGCCATATTTTTCGTTCTTCTTGGCAGTAACAACGGCCACGGCCACGCAGATCTTCATATAGTCGAGAGGATGTGAGCAAACGTTGCTGGTGGTCAGAATATCAGGCGGATCGGCATCCCAGACCTCTTCACACTCCTTCGCAAAGGATTCCGGAGAGGTTCTTGCCGTCATATTCATTGACCGTTTAGAAAGATGTGCAATTCCATCCGGACTGCTGTTCTACGGTCGCTACATAGATGACATATTTGTAGTCGGAAAATCCAGAACAGCACTCCGTCGGACATTTATCGAGCTGAACTCGACGCACCCAATAATGCGCTGACTGTCGAGGATCCAGAACGGCTTTTTGCCATTCTTGAACACAAAGGTGGAGCTTGCTGAAAACCAGGTGTTCTCTATGTGGCACAAGAAGAGCGCTCCGAAACATCTCAATCCATTCGAAAAGCTGTCACCCCCTGTTCATGAAAAGAAATGTAGTTAAAAACACCTCGGCAACAGTTTGGAAGATGACGTCGACCAACGTCTGAAGTAATGGATAAGGTGACGCGGATGCTTGTCGAGAATGGCTATGGAAGCAGACATGTGAGTTGCTGGTGCCTATATCAGGCGCTGGGAGATCGGCCCTCTCATAATGCCATACCTCTCCGAGACCCTTGCGAAGGATGTTAACCGAGTGGTGAAGAGGTCTGAGATGCCGATCCGCCTGATGTTCCGATCACAATCAACGCCGTCTGCTCACATCCTCTCGACTATGAAGATCTGTGTGACGGGCAAATTGTTGTTACTGCCAAGAAGGACGGAAAATATACCTTTTAGAACACGTCTATGAAGCAGAGTACGCGTCATGCTCGGAGTTCTCATGGGAGAAAGTGGACGCCCTCTTTACAGAAGGCTGGACGAACATCCAAGGGCTCTCCGGAATCTCAGCAGTTGTCCAGAGAACCCTTTCTCGCGACACCATTCTTTACGGCACACTCACGAGAGTGCGCCCCAGATAAAGGTCCGCGTCCTTCACAAGAACGTTTGTGACCCGGTGGAAAGGAAGATAAAAGAGGCATTGGAAAACGACGAAGGCATCCTCCAATCAACAACACGGAGGAACTGCGAGCAAGGTGGAGATCATCACAACACTATAGGATGTGACTGTATGACCATTACGTGAAATATGGTGACTTGGAGAGTATCAGACTACAGCACCCTTGCCCTCCCCATCACCGATCTAGCTGCTTCATTTCTGCAAAAGTGGACAGCTAGATAGGTGAGTCCTCCCCATATGCCATACCCCCCCCCCTTCCGTGTCCATCCAATAGTATCTGCAGTGGTTCACGTGGTTCCCCGGAAGAACCCGTTCCCCTGGACCAAAACCACCTGCCTTATACGGTTAGTAGCATATTTCGTATCGCCAATAGTTTCTTGTTCACTTTAGCTAGAAGTGATGCCTAAGTGAGAATCGGTAAATGTTATATGGTATATACTGTAGGCCTGAAGAAGGGGCTTGAGGCCCGAAACGTTACCAAATAGATATCTTGAAGAGTTTCATTCAACAAGAAAACACGGAAGCTACTTGAGGATTTGTGGAAGACTCCATGTGAAAATATAACCCAGAGACCGTGTAACTGGTAGATGACGCTTTCAGTAGCGCATCAGGTTAGGTCATCATTAAGAATCAATGTATCAAAAAAATCTCACAAACAGCCAAAGAGCAGCAAGTAAAGCCGAAGTCGACTTAAAGAAGAGCATTAACCAGGGAAGTCCGCCAACTTACCATGAAACTTTGACGGAGACCAGGGTACATCTATAAAGCCTAAAAGGTTGTTTACAAATATAGGTGGCAAAACTGCAACCTGCATTTCACAATCAACTTATGAGCAGGTAAAGTTTGTAATGGCGCAGTAGGATGGTGAATTGGTGGTGAGCTGTGAAGCATAGCGAGAAATACCCTTATAACCTTATAGACTATCGATCCACCCAGGTCTCCGTTCAAAGTTCCACGGTAGGCTGGCGGACTTCCCTGGTAAGAACACTGAACACCTGTGGTTTCTGTAATGACTCGAAGTGATATGGACGTGCCCTGCTTTAAATGGCTCAAAAGTAAACAGTATTTCAAGGCGCTCCTGTGAAATAAGCCTGCAAGATGACTGGGTAGCTGTTCCGTCGAACCCATATAATCCGACTCTGTTCGCGATCCGATGCACAGATAACCAATCTAGACAATAACAATTGATAATCTCGCTCTCAAACGCAGCGAATATTACGAATACCGATGTATCATTACTGCTCTAACCGTTGTACCGAGTGGTAAAACAACCTAATAAAGTGAGAAGGATGAACCCCTGACCCTCCTGTCGTAAAACTGAAGCGTTGCTGATTGTGACGCTCTTTCTTTGTGCCAATGACGTTGCTGGAAGGAACTGCTTATCAGCGGCCCGACGTTTCGGGCAGACTGCCGTGCTTCTTTGTTCGCTTTACCGTTTAGAACCTTGCAGATACACTGCGCCAAGCCACGTATCGGGCAGACTGCCGTGTTTCTTTGTTCGCTTTACCGTTTAGAACCTTGCAGATACACTGCGCCAAGCAGATAGGATAGAACTCAGGTGATGAAGCTTTGGAAGCTGAGGTTCGTCCAACCCTGTTACCCCTTGTATAGATACACAGCCGGCCCAGCCGACAGTAGCCTTTTGTCGAACTGATCATAAAGGTTACTTTTGGGCAACAACGTTTCCAAGGACTAGCCTCACCTTGCTCGTTCAAGCTCTATCGTCCCAGTTTTTGACTTGTTACGTGGACGCGACTCCCACGCAGCCGGCTTCTGCGTCTGACTTGAATATCCTTCGAGGCATTGGTTGTCCTCGCGTAATTCTTGACACGCCCTCCCGTCTTCAAGATATGTAGTGTACTTCCAGGTGAGTGGGATCGTTGGGTGGTGGTCATGATCCTCAGCTAGCGCTCAGGAAGAGGGAAGCTGCGACTTGTTTTGAGCACCCTCACAATGAACTATTAGGTTGGCGGGAAAGTTCTGTCACTTTTTCAAACTCAAAGTATTTGCCATTACCTGAAGAGGGGTGAACGGTAATGTGAGCACATATACATCAAAAAGTGGCCTTTCTACCAGTACCACTAGCTTGAGCTAGCAGGAGATTCCTGCTTCTTCTTCTTCTGCAATATGGACAAAAATGTTATCCGTTACCATCGCCACCGATCCCTCCAATTGCTTCTGATAGTGCAGATCACTTCCGAACAAGTTCTAGCCGTTCCTCATGCAATAGAGCTGGATGGCTCTCCCCTCGCAGTGGTGTATCACAGACATTGCTCCTTCTAACTGCGAGTTGCCTCCCGTAGCCAATTACTACTGGAGGAGAAATTACGAGAAAACCTCGAAAAGTCTGAGATCAAACCAAGTTTGAGATGATGTCCAACTTTGTATCGCGCCTCCCTGCATTGCGAAGCGATGGCGTCCATGAGGTGCTCAAAAACAGGCAAGGACCCCGCACTAACATTGCTGTACAATTTTGATCTTACACGCCTCTCTATAAAAAGAAAGCCCAATTTAAAAAAAAGTGACGAGCTTTCCCGCCAACCTGATAGAAAAGAATAACTAATAAGAAGTTTGTAAATATCGAATAAAATCATACATTTCAACAATAAGTGACAGAGCGACCTCCTTCCCCTCGAGCGATGAAATGGCCCTCATGGGACCAGGCATTTACAGTTTGTCCACGTAAAAGCGTGGAACAGCTGAACTGATCTCGGACTTTGGATAAAATAAATATCTCCCGCACGTTTAACGATGTTCAGTAGTTATGGTTTAGTGTATAAAAGGATGAATGATAAAACCGTAGGATGAATGATAAAATCTTCGCCGTTAATCAATCCCTTTTTGAGATTGCGGCTCGCAGCCTACTTCCATTCAGAATCGCAGCGGCTTATTGAGTGCGATGGCCTACGCAATGGCCTGCGGGGGTCAGCCGACGTACTGGCTAGTGTTTTATTCTCCCATACAAATCTGGTACCAACTTATCGTCACCGCGGAGTAGAAGGATTCACTGGCTCGGGCTGAAGTTAAGGCAGGATTCGACCCACCCAAGCCCGCTGTTGGCAACAGGGTACATGTGTGAAACACACGCTGCGTGAAAGACATAGGGGGTCATACTTTTCCGCTGGGGAGGGGGTCGTATTTGGTCGTTGGGGGAGGGGGAGAGTCTTATGTGTCTCTGAGAGCAATTTGCTGCGTTGGGAAAAATTTTTTCCTGGTTATTGACTTTTCGCGTGATTTTTTGATTTTTCCCGCATTCGCTATTATACCCCCCCCTCCCACCGACCCAAGCTCAATGGAAAATCTTTGGGTGAAAAACTGGAAAATGTGGGAAATTGGTAAGAAAGTGTTGGGGAAGGGGGGTGGTCGCACCGGGATCCCCATTCAGGTGAGTGGGGAGGGTCGTACTGACACACTCTCTCTCGGAAGGGGAGAGGGGTCGTACCTATACCACCATTTCACACATCACGATGCTGTACCCCGCTTGGCAAGCGACCCACTTGCCATCTTCGTTTTCCAAAGGTGCAAAAATAGACCTGAAGCGCAACCATGCAAACGGTGGATCCGCTAAACCATTCAAACAACTACGTCTCATGTCAACCACCGTGGACCCATGTTACTCTTACCAGGGAAGTCCGAAAACTTACCATGGAACTTTGAATGGAGACTTGGGTAGATCGATAGAATGTGTAAGGTTATTTACAAATATAGCCAACAAAATTGCAACCTGTATTTCACAAGCAACTCATGAGCCTAAAGTTCGTAATGGTGCAGTAGAGTGGAGGTTTGGTGGTGAGCTGTAAAGCATAAGCGAGGAACCGCATTCGTCGAATCGAGTCGTAGTGGTTCAGTGATAAGGTTCGACGTTCGACGACTCGATTCGACGTATGCGATTACTCGCTTATGCTCCACAGCTCGCCACCAAGCCTCCACCCTACTGCATCATTACAAACTTTACCTGCTCTTAAGTTGCTTGTAAAATGCAGGTTGCAATTTTGATGTCTATATTTGTAAATAACCTTATATACTCTATCGATCTACCCAAGTCTCCATTTAAAGACAGCTCCCGCGATAAAAGTCTCATGGATAGCTGCTTTCCAATTATGAAACAGCAGCTGATAAGTAATCTCCCAAAGAAGAAAACAGGCAAGGAGCGTTCTCCAAAACAACACGAACAAAATCGCTCCCTCACAGTTACACCTCACTGTGGGTCTCTGTGCAGCCCTAGCTCACAAGTCTCTCTATCACATCTCGCAGTAGTTGATATCATCCAGTGCAAAAGAAAGAATACAAAACGAAAAGAACAAAAACGCAGGGGGAAAACTCTGGGAAGGAAAAGGAATTTATTCAACACGGTGTCTGAATTTGTGATTCAGGTACCGCACCTTTTGTGCATCGTGGTTTTGCATCACGAAAATTGCTGTCAGTGTTTTTTTACGGGTTTCACTCGCGAAATGGATTGAATTGAATGTATATACCTCCAATGAGTAAACTGTAATGAAGGAGAGCAGAATTATCCAGAAGCATTAGCAATGCCCGCCGCCCCAGCTAAGAACAAGTGAGTGGCCTCCGTCGGAGGACATCTAGCAAGTAAAGGCGGTCCGACTGAGGGAGTTAGAACTAGCACTTTGAGCGGCTATAGCAGCCTCCACGCTCACAATAGAGTCGCGAAAGGTGAACAGTCTTCTAGCTTGGAGGCTAGACTACTTGCACAGCAAAGGCGACCACGAGCCACTTTGATCGCGGGGGCTGTCTTTAAAGTTCCATGATAAGTTGACGAACTTCTCTGGTTAGTAGTCAACAACGCTTTGGCTTTTCTGTTTAGCTGCATTCCTGCAAAATAAAGGGCTCGCGAAAAAAAAACAAGAGAGCACATTTCAAAGTACGGCTCTTATCACTAGTTTGGACGCGATCCATATGGCGGTTCACATTGACACGATCACAGTCGAATCCTTTTTCCAGTATGAATGCGTTTCCTCCAGTTTTTCCAGTTCACCTCGCCGACTCATCCTGTTGTTTGGGCAAGGTGTTTCATTGAAAGGTATTCATGCTGTCAGCTGGCGAAAAAAAACTCGATGCAAAAAAGCCACACAACTTGAAAAAGGTGGCATCGAACTCATAAAGAAAGGAACTACGATTGAGCAAAGATGAAGGTAAAAATGATATCAAAACTAAAAGATAAACAAGCGAAAGGATACAAGCAGCCATTAGGTCATCCTATTACCATACCGCGGTGTCAGCCACATAACACTGCTGCAGCAATTCAGCCGACTAGGTTAACAAAGAGATAGCTGACATCAAGTAATCAGTTAATGATATCTCTTAGGATGTCATTGACAATGATATTCCGCTCAACATTAATATGTTATGGGGTAAGTCAGCATGTACATCTTCTAGCAGTTAACAGTGACGGAAAAGTACTACATTTGCGCCGCCGCGAATTCAGAGCCATCTGGCGGGGCACGCGATGATCACAACGGGGGTCGTATTTGACCGCGAGGGTGGAAGGGGTCGTATTTGGTCGTTGTTGGGAGAGGGAAAAAATGAAAAGAAAAAATGAATGAAAAAATGAAAATTGAAAATGATATTGAAATCTCGACGACCGCTCCCCTCCCCACCTCGCTCGACAGCAAAATTGTGGGGAAAAGCCAAAAATTTTTCGGGAAATTTTGAAAAAACTGGGAGAAAATCTGAGAAATTTTCCTGTTTCACATTGGGTATGTACCCCCCTCCCCTTCGACGGAAAACTCTTGGCTGAAAAAATAGAAATTAAATTTTTCGGGAAAAGACGGAAAAAAGGTAGGAAATTAGGAAAATCTTGGAAAGTGGTAGGTAGCATGGGGAGAGGGGGGGGGGTCGTATTTTTTAGGAAATGATTACAGCGTCCCCTGGCCCCGAGCACATATGATGCGCAGACCGGTTCTTCGAACACAATGAGCATGTCCGCAAGCATGGAGGATGTACGAGTTTCGCAGTTCAAATTCAATGAGGAAAGTGACACGCTTATGACTAGGCCATGGCTCGCCCCGGACGCCCAGCCTTTTCTTTCAAGTGTTACTGACTGAACTAACACTTGCAGTTGTTCCGCAAGTAACACGCTGCAGCTCGAATGGTGAAGGTCAGGTGATAAGGAGAAGGAACGGCACCAACAAGTGCGAACTCGCCCCACAATGCCCCTTCACTTATCCCTGGAAAGAGTAATCGTGGCATTTGAACATGGCATAGCAGAGGTTACTCAGAGATATTTCAATTTGAGAAACTGTCCTCTCGTTTTGTGTTGGACAAGGACATGATCACAACTGTTCCAAACTGAAAGTAGTTCACGAAACCTTGGCTGCCGCCGTCCAGTTCAAGAACGCAGCCACGCCTAGTACATCTCAGGAATTTCGAGTATAAAGTGCAGGTCAGCATAGGTTCAATATGAAGCATTCCAAATGGGATTTCCATTGCCCTTTTCTACACTTTTGTAGTTTGAATCCGGGGTGTGCGTTTGAAACCTTGGAAAATGATGTTCACGCTGGTGGAATGAAAGCAGGTCTACACACTGTTCAACAACTTGCTAATCTTTTTTTTGCGCTCAAAGCGGGAATAGCGTTCATATGGGGAAATAGTGCATATTATACTCTTGTTCGCTGCAGAAGAAGGGGCGTGTCAGGCAGTATGAGTGTGTACTCCGTCAAAGCCGGTCTCTGCCTTTTTATTGAAGCGCGCATGCGACATAAAGTGGTAGAGAACCAGAAATAGGAATAATATGATGCAGTCTTATCGTCTGCTCGCTTTAGCAACTGGTGGAGTAAGGATTTGGCACGGCGCCAACTCCTGCCACCTGGCACGCACCTTCGTCCGCAGAGAACTAAGCAATATTTCACGGTTGGCTTGTCGGACAAGCTTTCACTCATGATTGTCGTGGCTAAATTCATCATCTAGTATACTACACTGGTGAGAATTCTAACAAAGACGTTTAGTGAATCAAGTTAGAGAGTCCAAGAAATAACCAGGAGTCCACAGGACCAGGCGATCCAAAGAGAAACAGGAACAAGAGACGCAAGTACGCCCAACGACATAGACCCGATCACGGGGCCTCTGTCGACTGACTTTTCTTTACTCGGATGATCCATAGGTATTCTCTCAACGCACTTACTGGTCGAATATTCGAAGGAAGTGAAATAAGAGTGAAGAAAGAAGGAAGGTAAAGATAGAGAGAGGCTCCGCGGTTGAGAGATATCTTAAGACGCACATACCCCAAAGCAATTTGGTAGAAGCCGCGATTCAATCCGATTCCCATTTCTAGCAGGAAGAAACTTGAAAGGGAGGGGAACTTTGCAAAACAGCCGACGTCGATTTGACGAGCTGCCAAAATCGCGACCGCGTCGAAGTGGTCGCGCGACGCGGTCTGTCTGCTCTTATTAAAGGACGCATTGATGACGCATGCTGCGCCACATTCTGCGCTGCCATTTAGTCATTCGTCTATTTCGATCTCCCAATCATCCTTCCTCACCATCATTACTCATTTCTGAATATATTTGAAACGTTATGAACTGGTCAACTCACAAGTCGGCAGTGGATGTCTTCGTGACAGGACCGTTTGCACGATGCGGACTACTGTAGATTCACGTGGAATCTGCGCTGGTCGTGACTGGGGCATGACCGATATCGATTAACGGGACGAGTCGCGTCATCACTCTGCTTTGTAAGATGTCTGCCGTCTGTCACCAGCCGGTTATTGTCAGACCAAGGTTTCTGAGCCCTTTTTTTCTTCATCATTTCTTATCTAAGTGGTAGTGCCATCCGATTTCGCAACGCTTAATCTTTATTGATTATGCTCGATCTCTGATTCCAGCTAATTCCAAAATGTTCTTATTGCATTTAGTTCTTGTTCTCGCTGTTTCATCTCAACAATATAGTTGTTCTATTAAAGTGGTCGTTGAGATTGATTGACCTCAACTAGTATCGGGGTTGTAAGCTTGATCTATCAAGTTTTATTCTATAGCGCTTTGTCTACTGTAGGCATTTGAGAATTTTCTCCTTCTGGCAGTAGGTCAAACAATTGCTAGTGTAAGCGTTTATCAGATGAATCGTCGTTTCTCTGCCGCTCCACGCTCACTTGTATTTTGACGTGAGAGTTTTCTTTAAAACATCATATCTAGTTTTCGCGTAGGTATTCGCTTCTCGAACCTTGAGGAAAAACATCAGTAGAAAAACGCAAAATCATGCTTTTTTTTAGGGTTTTCACGACCACATATTTAGTAGAGGATGGCTGCAATGAATCCAGAATAGTAGGTTTTTATGCTAATTAAATTTTCGAATGTCTTCGTTTTTGGACCTGGATTCCCCCATTATTTAAAGTCATAGCAGAAAACTGTTAATAACATGTGCTCAATCCAGAGTCTTGGGCGGGATGTTTATATGGTTGCAGTCATTACAGTACAGCAACGCGAGTCAGCCTAATAAGGCGGTTCTGTTTCCCAACTGGACAAGGATTAACTGTACTTTCGCGTTTCCTGTGAAAAAAGACAATGAAACTGGTTCTGTTGAGATCTTTCTGCGAAGGTGAAATGGACGTAGTTTCTAGTTTTCTCCTCGATGTCTTCTTCAGCAGGGAGGGCTGACTCCCGTCTATCTGTCGACCGCAGAGCTTTCCTCCTGCTTCCTTCTTTCTCTCTCCCGTCCTACTTATTTTCTCCGTTGAAATCTCAAAAGCTGCGATGAGACCCTGGATTGTCGCAGCAGAGAGAATATCCGGTTGACAGAAGCCCTGTAATCCTCTCTATCTCCGTGGCGGAAAGAGCTTGGCCAACGAATGTTTCGTCGCCGGTAAGCACAGGTCCAAATCACGTGTGAAGGCAAAGGCAATGAAAGGAATAATATGGTGAATAGTCAACTCACGAGATGTGACAGTGGGATAGATATGTTGCGCTAACTGAAAGCATTTCTGTGTGATCACCTTAATGGCACGCACGCGTTCATTTGGTGCGTCAGACACCTTCGTAGGACATGATAGTCTTGCTCCCAAGCACCAAGGGACGTATCACTTTCATAGCTCGAAAATGCTTGAGAAAAGCCACCCGCTCACGAAAGAATCACACCTCCATGGCCGAGGCGCCGCCACTGGCCAAGCCGACATCCAAGTTCATTTCCAAAGATATGATGGTGCGATTGCTCGCTACTAACACTTAATTTGGAACGGTGGGAGGGAACCGATAGGGAGTAAGAGCTGGCACTTACAAGTGACAACTCGTCCGACCACACCCTTTCTTCGCCTTATAAACTTCTAAGCACGGTCCAGCGTGGGCTGTTATATGGGACATTTTGGACGAGTTTTCCTGTTTTTTCTCCACCTTTGTCTCACTTACCACCGTGTCATTAGTACTTAAGCCAAACTACAACATCTTCTAACCAGGGGCGTGCCTTTAACGGCTCAGGTACTGCAGGGGAGGCTTAGAGCTTAGTCACAGAATAGAAATTGCAAATGCTATTTTCTTTTTCGGTGAGAACAGCCTCACTATACAGAACGAAAGGGTTACGTTAGTGAATTGCGGCGACTTAGGACCTCTGCAATAGAATAGATGAAGTGAGGAGAATGGATGGGCTCTAAGGTTGTAAAGCCATGTAAAAAAATAAGGGCTTCTAAAGTGAAATAAAATGGAAACAATGCTCCGTTTTTTGAGCTTCTATGAATAATCCGTCTTGAACTTTTACTTCTATCGAATATTGAATAATGAAAAATAGCTGGTTGTTACCACTGATATGAAATGTGAACTGCTGGAGTGTAAATGTTCCGTTCTCGAACACTACTTAGCGCAGCACTCTTGTCAAGGGTCTTGGTAGCACTGCGATAGGGATTATGCTCAAGAATGAAGTTTTTTGGCTACAATATTCACAACAATTTTACATTATGTATGTGGATATCTATAGATTTTCTTTTGCGTAAGTCCGAAAGCTCTCGGATGTTTCGCTTGAAAGTCGCAAGCTAGTCTCGTGTTGTATTTCAATAGTGAGAGCAACTTATTGAGCTATCTGGCCTGGTTTGCGGTCACTCGTTGAAGACGGGCTACCACCTATTTTATTACTGTGGTTCGTCATGAAAGTAGAGAAAAACTACTGTCTTCGAAATCCGCTTGGTTCCAGTTTAGTGCCGCAGGACCGGTTTTTGAAGCGCCTCCAAACCACAAGGGCCCGTGATGTTTCATTTCAGTTCATTCCACTGTAATTTTTAGTGACTACCTCTTTAAACTTCTTCTCATTGGTGACTCTGGAGTTGGAAAATCTTGTCTTCTACTTCGATTCGCCGACGACACATACACCGAGTCCTACATTTCCACCATTGGAGTAGATTTCGTTAGTTCAATTCTCTGAGTTGCTTTTTGCTGTTTGTAAACACTATTTCTTCGATTTGAGCCTACCAATTTGTGTTAAATTTTCAGAAGATCCGCACTATCGAGTTGGACGGTAAAACTATCAAGCTTCAAATCGTAAGCCCTTTTCGCCTTAACATTTGTTCTTTAATACTTCGTTGTTTGGTTCATAAAGGTATTTGCTTTTTTTCAGTGGGATACGGCTGGTCAGGAACGTTTCCGCACCATTACGTCGAGTTATTATAGAGGTGCTCATGGAATCATTGTGGTGTACGACATCACTGATCAAGTGAGTATTGCGAAAGATTTCGTTTTCGTCATTGTTTAAAATGGTTTGCTTTCGCTACATGGCGCATTTTCTAGTACTGCAGCTGGTCTCCAATATAGGAGAGTGGACTTCATTGTGGTGGGACCGATCAGACTAGCTGGGTCGTGACAATCAGGGCGAAATTGGTGCAGAAGTGTATGATTCACCTTGCTATAAATTTACTAGCGGTGATGGGAGGGGAAAGTCACGAGTTTGCTTATTGGGGCACCTGCCGCCAAATGGGTGCGCCATGTAATTATTTGAAGTGTCTGCAGGTCACAAAAAAAGTGTCGCAGTCATCGTTTCCCCTAAAATTTAAGCCATTATCAGGCTTGGAGCGCAGCATGGCTCTGAAATATTGCTTTGACCGCTTTTTATGCGGAGGACGTCTTACTGGATTCAGTCCTGCTGGGTTCAATGGGATCGATTAATCTGTCCAGATTTCAGTTTTAAAAGGTGCAGTTCTCGATTCGCACCTTCTAAAATGAAAATTCTGGGTAGAGGTGTTATTCCTGATAGTTTTTCGAAGATTCAACTTGTGCCCACTTTTTGGCTGCGTTAGTTCTTTGCGAACAGATAATGAGGTAAAACCAAGTCTTGAGAGTTTTACTAGCCTATAAATGTACAAGAGACAGCAATAAAGGAGGAAACGCATTGAACGCGCTCGTTGAACTTATTTCACATGGAATGGTAAATCGATAACGTGGACGTACTTTGTGAGCGGTGACACCTCAATCCTTTGTATCTTCAGCATCCATCAGACCGACATGTATGAGCGGTGCTTGACCAAAAATTTGCCTGTCAGGGTCAAGTGGTGAAAAAAAATCTTCTCCGAAAAGCCGGATGGTGTATCGAGCGACGGTCTACACAAACCTAAACGCTAGAGATCCAACCTTGTAAATAGCGCAGCTCCAGAAGCAAATACTGTAGCGGTGTTGAGCTCGTTAGAGATTATGGAAAGCTTCATCTTCTCGCAGTGGTGAAGGCAGTGCTATGGGAGCGAAGTTCGGCGACCGGATGGTGGGGGCACTTTGCACTTCTGCTGTTGCAGAAGTGAAGAATGCCCCCTGCTCCCCTCCCCCTCCCTGCCGACCTCCTCAGAGGGCTTGCTCCTGCTCATGCAGGTGACTGTGAACCGGAATGACGAGCTCGGTTTTCCGTTTTTTTTGTCATCCTATGCGACGCAAACTTTGATGGCATGCCCAAAAAGTTTTTTTCTTTCCTCACCTGTACATCACGAAAACGTTGGGAGGTATAGTGCAGTCCAAAGGCATCAAATTGTGTGGAAGAAAAGTTTGCCGTGAAGATCATTTGGACCACTGTCGGTCTTGTTCCGTTATGCGCTTCGGCAGAGTTGAAAGAATGGTTCCATGCGTATCGCGGATTTGTTTAGTCCTCATAGTTTGTTGAGAATCTGCAATCTTGCTTCTTGTATGCTGATATATGGCGCAGTTTGTCGACGGGGGGAGGGCACATTTTGCTTTCCAAAGATGTGTCGACCCATCTAGGCAACCTTTCTCGAGTTGACACGTTTTAAGGTAGTGGCTAGACGATCTTACTTCGGCTTCACAAGAGTTCACAGTTTTTACCAGAGTGAGCTTTGTAAATCGGAACTAGGGAAGCAATGATAATACAAAATGCCCCCCCCCCCCGTCGACAAACAGCGCCCGGATATATTTCAGTTCGAACAGTTTTGCATTCCATTTACGGTAAGTACTCTTAGTTATGGCCGTTTGGTGCTAACAACAAATCGTTTAGGAGTCCTTCAATAACGTGAAGCAATGGCTGCAGGAAATTGACCGATACGCTTGTGAGAACGTCAACAAGCTTCTTGTTGGGAACAAATGTGACCTCACCGCTAAGAGGGCTGTTGAAACCCAGGCTGCTAAGGTATATATTTATGAATTCTCTTTTATGAGAAAAAGAATAGGGTTTGGTTCAATTTTCGACGGGGAATGGAAATGAGGTGACGCCATCGCCATTTCTTTTTCGGCGGTTGCTAGTAATCGATCGATCGACTTATTGTTCAATCGCTCGCGTTGTATGATTACTAAGCTATCATTTCCTTGCAACTCCATACACTAAGGATGGTCACAACCCTTTTGAACTTCCTTCTTTTTCTTTTATCGTGGTTCAGCATGAAAATGGCAATGAGCGCGGGATGAAGACCTTGAACTTCCACCTGAATTGTTGACTAGTTACTAATACAATTGTCTTCTTTCTCTAGTTTTTGCTACTTGTAAATTCCTTGGAAATTCATCGTTTCTTTCTGGAATCATCTTCTCAGTCCGCTATATTTGGTGTCGTGTTCAAATAGTATCGGTCTTCTTTGCAACTAGGGATCTTCATGCTCTCTTCTGAGTCAGTTTAGCGACGAGGAAGGGGTGCATTTGCATTTTCGCTGCTTCTATAGTTCCGGTTCATAAATTCTGTGAACTCTTGTGAAGAAGGAGCAAGCTCGTCGACCTACTATGGTGAACGGTGTTTGTATGGTACCCCTCGGTTGCTTTACTTGAATTGGCAGGTGGTCTCTGGAAACTTTGGTTGGTATCATTTCGTGGCTTCGCAAGATTTCATAAGGCTTCACACGACTGTAGGACCTGGCAAAAGTGTGGAATGCCCCCCCCCTCTAGAAAAAGCATGGGAATGGCCCTACTCCTCCAAAAGTAGTGTAAACCGCACCATTTCAATGTAAAAAATTTCCCCAGAACTGCGAACACTCATTAGTATTTTTTTTATTATACTTACCAGTACCTCGTTGGAAGCAACCGTGATGGTGACGCATCGAGTGGACACGTGGATTGTCGTGTGATGGACAACGTAGATAATGCACGTGTTTGACGTTGCGCTGATTTTAGAATGATTCTCTGACACTGAATCAATCAGTGCAACTGCCGAGTTGATTAGGTCCAAAACTGTCCACTACAGCTTGCTATTTAATCATATCAATTGAATGTTCACATTGAGAGTCATTTTGCAGGAATATGCCGACCAGCTCGGAATACCTTTCTTGGAGACATCGGCTAAGTCTTCGACCAATGTTGAACAGGTTCGTGGTTGCTTCGGCGATTTTAGATTTCTAACCATCTTACTATGTGTGAAATCTGTCCATCTGCCTGGTGTGTGGGTAGAAAATCGGAGAATTGCCTGTGAGAGGGGAGTGATCCTACTGGCCCTCAGTCAAATATCGCGGGTATACCCCTTCACATGCTGAGGAGGATCGCCCGGCGATCCGACTGGTAGTTGCCGTAATACATTAGATTGTTGTCTGATTAACTCCCGCCAAGTTTGATTCAACATCGGGTCCTCTCTAGGGTGTTTCGAAAGGGAGTTCCCCGTTTTTTCTTCATCATCTAGTTACTGCTACCTTTTCAAAGTGTTTGAGCTCTACTACAGACCTTTTTGAGGACCGTTTCTTCAACCCCACATTGCTCTTCACTTCTTCAATATTCTTTTTGAGTCCCCCTATAAAACAATTTCCTGGGTAGTGATTGATCAGTATCACGTCGCCATTCACTTACTGATAGTTCATTTCCATTCAAAAATTATGCGTTAATTTCTAAGATTACATTTTAAATTCATTTCGTTTAGGCGTTCTTGACCATGGCGTCTGAGATCAAGTCACGCATGGGTCCCGTGCAAGGAGCGGGAGGCGCTCCCGCTGTACGCATCACAGGGTCACAACCTGTGCAGGACAAGAAGAGTGGTGGATGCTGCTGAACGAGATTGCTGGACCAGACCGTAAAATGCCGATCATTCATTTTCTCTCCGTTTACGTTCATCCTCCATGCTAGGTTAACTTTACACCGTGGTCGTCGTTCACCATTTCTATTGTCTTACATTCGCGTCCTAATTTATTCCTTTAATCTTGTGCTAAAGTGTCTTGTGGCACTCTCGCAGACAGTGGGATGTTTTGTATGAGAGGTAGTATACTTGTCTGCGTCTTTTCATGTTTTTTTTTGCACCCAACTGGCTGGTAGATGTGGTTGAAATCCGTCTGTTAGCTTCTCTGTATAGAGCTGCACAGTCTCGTATTTTCACGGCTTTTACCATAGTTGGCCATGTGACCCTTCCTTGTAATCAATTCCCATATAATATAGTCGCTCCTGATATAATATTTATAGCCCCGTTTTATCCACCAGTTCTCCCTTGAAATGTGATTTGTGATTGTGGTCCGAGGAATAAGCGTTGTGCTATGCTTTTTGCGTGTGAGCTTTTGCCGTCTCTGAAATCTAATCCGTTTTTTTCTTATAGGATAAAGTTATATAACCAATGTTCAGTTTGGAGAGGCGTTATGGACTTGAACTACATTAAGAAGAGGTGCCTGCTAGGATTAGACCTCGGCCCTATAAGAAGCCCTTTTAGGTTAGTACATGTCGGTTTCAACCTCTGATCTGTAGAACATTCTTGGCGCTGAACCAGGCCAGACAGTAGCTAGGGCTGCACGAAAATTAACCAGTGCCAACATTTGTGCGGTTGCTCTAGTGACCTCTTCTGATTATGGTCGGAGAAGACCTATGAGGGCAACGAATGGGACATAGGGCTCACTGGAGAAGTTCTGTTGGGGCCTGCGTTTGCCGGTAGAATATTCCTTGAACAATATTCGGTACAATTCAACTATTAAAACCCAAAAACTCGGAGAATAATGCTGAAACTCTGGCTTCACGGGTTATTCAATACCTTGACCACGAGCATGACACCCGTTTCTAACGCTGACGCCATTTGTTGCGATTTGGCGGCCCTTTTTCACCGAAATCTGAATTACATAACAGGGTTGCTTTATGTCCTCATCGCGACTATGGCATTCATTTTTCGACACTAGCGCCATCTAGCGTTCTTTAGGTTGAGCCCTAATTCACTACCGACCTCAAGCTCGGGTGTCTGTTCGTAATCAGGATGTCAAATAACCCCGATACAAGTTTTCACCGGTTCTGGCGATCGACGGTATTTGAGCGCCGGCTCCTACTGCGTGGGCGCAAGCCGGTTTCACGCCAAGTGGGTGTGATATTCATGTTCAAGGGTTAAACTATCTTCAGGGACAAATTTACAGCGAATCCTTCGATCTAGAGGATTTCGGACTCGGCGCCAGTGGCGCTGACGCCAGGCGTTTTCGGGCCAGGGGATAACATATTTATGTTCGATAGGTCAAAGTACCTTGGGAAGAGTTTATTAGCTAGTGTGGTAGTTTGTGGTTTTCGGAGCCGGCGGCGCCGGCGCCTATTGCGTTGGCAAAAGGTAGTGTGAAGCCAAGCGAATGTTATATTCGTGTTCAGGAGGTCGACTTACTGGTGAAAACAGACTTTCAGCCAGGCCTGCCCTAGCAGAAAAAAGTCGGGAAGGCAGTGGACACGATCGCTGGAGAGGGGCAACTGTTGGCAACGGGTATGTGACAAGAGAGTCGTAATTCACCGCGCTGATGGGCGTCGAGTGCGACGTCGCACTGCGAAAGACGATGGTTCCAGGTAGTAAATGGCGAACCGAGGATGTCATGAATGTCTACGATGACGGGGTCTTATGAAGTCCATTGCTCCAATCGACAGGTTAACACAAGTCAAGAAAACGCCGCGCCCATTGCCGCGCGCGGCGGAGCGGCAAATTGCGACCCTCCTGATCGTCCTCGTTGGCAACGTCACTGGTGTAAGGCCTGCAGTAGGTATTTGGGGTTTGGTCACACAGCGCCTTTTCGATCAGTCGATCTGCTCGGCAGGGAAGTGGAAACAGTTCAAATGTGTGCTCTCTGGTAACGTGACGGACAATATGACAATATGATTCATTTATTGTCGTAGACACGCGCTTGCTGTTGGGGAAGCATCATAGCGCGGTTTATCAACGCTCACCTCCCTCGTTGTCGATTGCAAATTCTCATTTGTTCTACTATTCTATCTGTTCAACGTTCTCTTTTGTACGATAGCTCATGGCACGAGCCCACCATTTAATACTTGGTCTATTCTCAGAAAACGCTTCATAGTGTACCTTTGAATGAGGGAAGCGTTAGTTCTGAATATTTTGAGGGTCACAGGGACAGCTGATGAATCACAGCCAGACATGTATGACTTTTTCAACAAGAGACATGACCAGTCGCGGAGCGGCCAATGCGTTCTGGCTATTTACCTCTCCCATATGTGGGGTCAATACTACATGAATCTACCAGCTTGAAGCAATACGCAAAGGCAGTTGGCACGATAGATCCTTATAAACGAGTAGGACTGATACGCCTGGCAGGATAGGATTTCGCGACCTTGGGCAGGAGCTGCATAGCGGTTTCTCCGAGGAAGGTGCCCTTATAAGGGCCCTATCAAGCCACGACTTTACGTCCCAAACGCCTACCACGCCCGCCCGCCCACAAATGGACGACCGTTCCTGACGCTCTAATCGATTCATTTGGTGAGCAAATTATGAAGCGAAGAGGTTGGTGTGAAGCGGCCGTGATGCTGCATGCATACATGCGTACACATATGCAGCCGTATCTTCGGTAGCGGTGATTGGTAAGATGCCTGCGGGAAACTCGTCCGAAATCGATTTCTAACACATTGACAACAGAGGTTCTTTCTTCGCAAGATTTGACCGTTTCACTCCGTTCTTTCGCCATTTCCCAACTATATAGCGCCCTACCAGCATTTTAGGCCGAACAATAAATCACCGTGCCAACTGCCTTTAAGAATCTGTAGCCTCGTCTACTAGCAAGGTCCTAGAGGCAAAGGGCGAAAAAACGAAGTGAAACGGTCAACCTGCGAAGAAAATCCTTTATTCTCAATGATTCAAGAAGCAATTTCGGACCAGTTTTCCGTAGGCAACTTGCCCATAACCGCTGCGGTGGGTACGACTGCCCGTGTATACTCATATATCCACGGAGCATCGAGAGTGCTTCATATTAATCTCTTCTCGTCATATTTTACTTAGCAAATGAAGCAATATGAGCATGAGGTACGGTCGTCAATTTGTGGGCGGGCGGGTACGATGGGCGTTCCGGTCGATATGTTGTAGCTTGATAGAGCCTTATGACGGTTCCTCCCTTGGGAAACAAGCTAAGCAGGCCTGCTCAGGGTAGCGGTGTCCCTTCCCTGCCAGGCGTATTAATCATGCCCGTCTCAGGGATGTATCGTGCCGATTGCCTTTAATATAAACTAAGAAACGTTCATTGTCGCACTTTCAACCGAATTGTTCAACCAAGATTTTTATGATTTTACGATTTATTATTCGGGAACCAGTATGACAATGGTCGAGCTAAATACCAGGTATAAGAAAAAAAGCTGCGATAGGGTGTACAAACATCATGTGTAGATGACAGGCTATGCTGCAAGCGATGAGTGGAGCGGTAGTCAGGCGTCTGAGGGCAATGGGCCGCAACACTGCAGTCTATGGATACTCTTGTGAATCGCGGATACTCACCGGCTCTAAGTAGGGTCCGCCAAACTTTGTCTTGACTTGCGGAGATCACCGTCATTGCCGCAGATTTTGATGATCACAGCTGGCATGAGGATGTAACATCAACAGAAAAATATACAATAAAATTAAGCTATGAGCTGAAATTTCATTCAGTAAAGAGATAAAAGGGTGTTTCAAACATTTCATATCCACGCGCGAATTCGTCTTCTCATCGCTTTGCTATTGGGGTTTAGTTTCTGTCTTCAGAACAGCCTGAGATATCATATTCGCACTTACTTTGTTTTCCGAAGTTCTCACGTGGAGATCGCAGTTAACAAACACAATCCGTAGATCGTGTCAAAAAAGTATGACTCGTTATTGTAAAGATTTCTAAAAGTTGCTCTCGTTTTTCTCTCTAATTATCCTAGAGCTAAGTTTACCCTATGTACGGCCAATCGGTTGAAGATTTTTTGTAACAAGAGGTTCCGAATCAGATCTGTATA
This sequence comes from Cooperia oncophora, assembly GCA_036418165.1. Taxonomy (NCBI): domain Eukaryota; kingdom Metazoa; phylum Nematoda; class Chromadorea; order Rhabditida; family Trichostrongylidae; genus Cooperia; species Cooperia oncophora. The sequence goes on along the minus strand of MU967075.1, from coordinate 10,734 downwards.
GAGCATAGCTAGGTCTTGCTATAATCAAGTTCGTATGTCGTCTATAGGTTCTTTCTTCTATTCTCAGGAGAGTTCTCTCTCATGTTATTTGATAGCCCGTCTTTTATATCGAAAATGGGAACTAGTGCTTGCACGGGTTGGGGGGCGAAATTCTGCTCAGTAAATTTGGAGGATAAGCTTTCAATAAGTTCATATACATGTTATGCGTATGGTGGACTCCATAACATGGCGACAATATCACAGGTGGGGGGTGGGTGGGGTGGGGGGCGGGGCACTATGTGCCTCGCAAACTTGCGAATCCAAGTTTCTAGTGTAGATATGTCTTCTTTAAAGATGTATTCGCCTGCAATTTGTGCTGATGACTGGCTTTTGGTGAGAATATATCATTAAGGGAAGTAAAGTAGTTGGAGATGAAATGACAAGGTCTTGACTGGCTCCCCCGGTTCTTGCTGATTACTTCGGAATTTGAAATTTGGGAGAGGGGGTGCGTGGGACCCAGTGGCGCGGGGGCCCGCGAGGCATACAGCGCTCTCTGAAAATAATCTGACAAGTCCCTTTTTTAGCCCTCGTGATTATGGCAGCGAGCAGCTGGGCATTTTGGTGACTGGGGGGTTGTCACTGCTTGCGGTATTGACTGATCGTTCCGCATACATGCAACACTTGCACAGCCTTGGTGGAATATCTGGCAAATCATTGAATAGTAAACATTAGTGGACTAAACGAAGATCGGCCACTATTTACCCTTTTACTAGCCCCAGCCATCCGGAAACAGGTCTCGGTTCATAACTGGACCGACTTTTTTTCGTGAGGGAGAATTCGTGCTGAAGCTGGGCTCCACGGGGAAGTAAAAAAGAGGTAGTTCGACCTGCTGAAACGGAATATAAGGTTTCGCAATTGACCCGAAACTCCGTTTTGTTAGGGGCCTCGCACGGCGCGGATCGGCCAAAATGTCGAATCACCAACTTCGGCTGAAAACTTTGCCTCCCGGGTTGTCGACCCCAATTGCTGATCACGGATACCTTCATGAGTTGCTGAAAATGCAGGCCAACGCTTTCTTTGATCAACCTCGCGCGCTTACGGCCAGCTTTTTCACACGACAAGCTTCGTGGGAAATGGGGGTTCCAGAGAATTGTGTTGGGATGAGTGTTTTCTTTCGTTTGGTACTTTGTTTTCTATAAACTGAACCTATTAATTTTGGGAAGCCGCCTTTTCGCTCCCATTTAGCATTATTCTGTTATGGCTCTGAACATATTTATCAGTTTTTGCCGTAATACCGCGGTTGGAGCTGAACTGATTTTTCAAATGGGCTCGACCTAGTTGAGAACTCAAAATGTGATTCTCTGAATGCGAGTCGGTTGCGGAAATCGAGATTAAATCCTACCCAACGATGCCATAGCAATGAATGGAATTCGTTTAACTTGAATTTAAATTCCCTAGCTGACAACTTTCACCCGTTTAGTGTTTAGGAGTATTTTGACGCACGGGCGCCGCGTCGGCGCGGGCGCCAGGAAGAGATATATTAGGAGTTCAAACGGGACATGCGTATTTAGGTTGTTAGCGGGGAGCGGTCCACTACCCCTGGAGGCCAATTTTTCAGCGATTCTGCCAGCGGGCGGAGATCAAAAGTCGGTCAAGAAACGGGCGGTAATTTCGGTTGACTGGGCAAACGAGGGTAAATAAGTGCCCTCGAGAATTAACAATGTAATTTTAGAGGAGACCATATTAAAGGCCATTTAGCAGCAGCTTCATGCTCTGCATGGAAGCAACTCAGTTTGATGTCACCCTTCACCTTCGCTGCATCGAATTCTCAAGGCTTTTGAGGATGTCTTCAGATCCGCATTCCATTCATCTCGATGTGTTCGATGCAGCACATTTTTGGTGCCGAACTTCTTACTGACTACTCAGCGTTTTGAAAATTCCCCTGGGTACTTACTTGATGGGCCTAGGATCCAGGCACTGCTTAACACTGGTTTAACACGTTGACGACATTCTGAGCCACCGTGGGACAATTTGAGCCACCGGTGGCTCATAACTTTCTCCATCACTTTTCGGGTTGTTGCCGGCAGTCTCAACCGATCTTTTTCTCGCTTCCGAGTGACCTGTAAAAGGTGTGTGTTCAACAGAGATGAGCAAGAAAAAAATGTTGTCGCCTTCGGGGGATATTTTGGATTGAAAATTGAAATTTTTCAATTAGCTACTGCTGCGGCAGAAACCTTCAAAGTAGTTCTTTTTGGACGGAACCTTGGCTGCAGGGACTTCGCTCATGAACATGAGATCTTATTTGTTGTTGACGTCATACTGCGCCAGATCTTATCTTTCGTTGGCGCCACATGGCGCCAGTAGGCGCCATTTCGGCGCTAGCAGTCTTTTTGGCACCGAATGCGATGGAAACCTCCTTAGCTAGATTATTTCACATCCTTGTCACGCAGATCGTTGCCTTCCAGTGTTGGCGCCACTTGGCGCCAGCGGGCGCCACTGGCCGGCTATGTGTCGGTGAGGGCGTCTATGAATCACTGTAATGTGTGAGAGCAGGAAATTGCAAGAAAATTCTGAGAAACAGAAGTTAACGGCACACATTTTGGAAATCACGGTCGCGCTAAAAAGTGGGCGTGATCGCAGTGGGCGGGGCATCAGATGGCATCCAATAGGGTCAAGGATGGCTGAAGTAGCAGTCCCTGGATGAATGACTGATCATTTTGCGAAGTTTGACATAGCGGCAAAAAAGTGGTCCACGAGGGACAGTATGAGCCACTGGTGGCTCAAAGCGGACGCATTCAAAAACAGCCATTTTCCCAAGCGGCGCTTTCCCGCAAAACGCGATTGTCGTCAACGTTTTCAACTTAGTCGGAATGTCGACTATTTGTTCCTGGAGTCGATCTCCCCGTATGTCATTCTTTGCTGGCGACAACGCTGGCGATGCCCACCAGCGCATTACGATTGTCTTGCCACATAGCCTGAGACGAGCCGAGTAGTACAGGATGGGCGTTCACAAAAGGCATGCACAAAAATAGGCGCACACAAAAATCCAATACGGAGCGCGTCGAAACGGCATCAATCCTCTTTCAGAAGTGCGCTCCATCTGACGAGTTTCTGACGGATCCTTTGAATAAAATTTCCAGCTGACCAGTCTTGGTGGAGATCCCCTACTTAAAGAGGAGAAGTTGCGCGATCTCTTTCACGGTGGATGACCTCAACTCATGAAAAGGAACAATAGCCTCACTATTGTACGAAAGTGCATGAAAAAGTTATAATACAGTGTGGATGACAAAACTGTTCGCTATGGTTTGAATGCGCGTTAAGACGCGGGGGGGGGGGGAAACGCATTCATACTCTCTGGCCACCATGCACATATTTTCGATATCGTCGCAATAAGCCGCGGTCAGTTTCAGGACGATTGGAATGAGCTCACCCTTGGCGTCCCCACCACTGGTTGTTTTATCCCTCAGTTGATCACTATTGGTAGGGCGAGACAGCCAGAGGTGGACTCAATCCACCATCCTCACACGGCCAACTGATCGCTACTTGGTCAAAAATACATAAAGGGAGAGGATATCTGTTGAGGAGAAAGCTGGTTGCCTATTAAACCACCGCTACGATGACATACAACTTTCGTTAGATGCTTGTGCCATCTTCCTAATTTTAAGATGTTGGACTTGATGGCCAACACCACTTAACCGTCAGCGTACAGCACCGTGATGTGTGAAATGGTGGTATGGGTAGCCTCCTCCCCCTCCATGAGAGGATATCAGTACACCCCCACCTAAATAGGGGCCTCGGTGCGACCACCCCCCCCCAACACCTACCTGCCAATTTCTCACATTTCCCAATTTTTTTGACCAAAAATTTTGCTGTCGAGCGGTGGAGGGGAAGGAGGGAAGGGGGTGGAGAGGAGGGGACATGTAGCACATGAAACAGGAAAAATCACGCGAAAAGTCAACAACCAGGAAAAATTTTTTCCCAACGCAGCAAATTGCTCTTAAAGGCACATACGACCCCCCTCTCCCAACGACCAAATACGACCCCTCCTCCCCAGCGGAAAAGTACGACCCCCTCTCTATGTGCTTCGCACAACGATGCTCTCCCTGAGGTTCTAGGTTTGCCCTTTTCACAAAAGAGGGGTACCTTGTTAAGACAGCATTTCTTGAAAAGCCTTCATTGAGAAAAAAAATTAACGAGGGCAAAAAAATGCAAGGGCACTTTCCTCAAGACAACCACTGTTTACAAAAATCTTGAAGCGGCCGGTCATCTCACTGATATATGTAGAGAGGTGAGACGAAAGAGCAGAATAGATAACATCGAAAAGTTCTTACGACCTTGATAGGGAAGCTTCAAGTGTTTTAGTCGGTTTCGTCTTTGTATAGAGCTGTTTGATCGGTCATGTCAAACTGCAGGCATTAAATTTTTCACGTTTGCACGGTCACACCTCTCATTCGTGGTTGTTGACTTTACTCGCGTAGAAGGTAAACTAATACTTCTTCGGTGTCGATGGTCGTTAATCACTTTGCGTTTCGATCGTCTGAATCATCTCCGGTCGACTCACATGGTTGCTTTCCTGGACGAAATAGCAACAATTGATTGGAATTCTTTTCTCTTTCTCAGTTTTTCTCACCATTTCCAATAGTTGTCTAATGTTCTTGCATGCAGCTGTCGAGTTTAAGTTTCTGGTTTGTCGAAATCGCTGCAAATCAAAATTTGATTCCTTCTGGAGACTTCTGAGAAGTGTGTTATCTTGTGAGGTAGAAAAACCCTTGACAGATGAACTTTAGTCAGCAATCCATCTGCAATATGTAAACACGCGTTACTTTGCTCATTGATCGAATACCTGTTTGTTTCTGGGACGAGACATTTCAGTGGTTTTGGAAGCTTTTGAAAACAATCATATCACTTTGGTGGATGGACTGGTGTGGCACGCTAACCAGCAAAAAGACATAGAAATACCCTAAAGATCTCCTGAGATCGGGTAGGCGTGGCCGCATGTTTCAACTTACCCTTAAGGCGTCTACGCTTCTGATGCGATATTTTCATCTCGACACAATCGTTGTCGTGTCTCTGTCCAACAGAGAACAAGATGACAGTTGTCCCAGACTGGAATATTCCACTAGTAACCAGTTCCTTACAGTGTTCGAATGCTCCGCCTACCCGATCTCAGGGATTTCGAGTATAAGTAGGCGCGCTTGTAGGTTAAAGGCATAAGGCGCGATAATTTGGCGCTCCGTCTAAAATGGTAGCAGGAATACTATAT
>MU967074.1:4432-22437 GCA_036418165.1 Cooperia oncophora | reverse complement strand
TAGTTTAGAAGTGATATACATGGCAGGACGGGAACACTTTTGGTGGGTGATAGAATGTGATAGCACCTGATAAGATTCGATAAGGGGCCTTAGAAGGGGAGGGTGACCGAGCCCATAGTGCGGGACACAGTAACAGTGGGACATTGGTTCCAAGGTATGATATAGGACGTGGGACAGGAACATTATTGATGGGTGACAGGGAATGATAGCAGCTGATAAGATCCGTCAAGAGGCGTCAGAAAGGGGAGGGTGACCGAACCCATAGCGCGGGTCACAACAATAGCGGGATTTCAGTTCCAAGGTATTATATGATAGTGGACGTTGTTGGTGATGAGAGGGGGAGGGGACATCAACGTTCGGTGGCAGAGGGTGATATCAGCTGATAGGGGGTGGTAAGAAGCGTTGTCTTTGCTCTTCATCTGAAGTGGTAGAGCCTTCACGGAGAAAGGGCAGTCTTTGCAGCCTTTGTACGCATGTAACGATGCCGGGGGGAGGATATGTAGTTCGCTTGAAAAAAGGAAACTTTGGGGAAATCAAAAACATAAGCCTGAATAATATGACATACTTTATGTGTTCAGTGCCAGGTTGTTTTCACTTCTAAACTTTTAATCTCATGAGAATGAGTAATAGGGTAGTGGAAAAAAAATGGATAACCAACTAAGGCCAAATATGTACACCATGTACAGTTTATGGCCCAGGCGCCTCTCCTCCTTCATATAAATGGACGCAAGGGTGCAGAATCCGCTGGGTTGCTCTACCTGTTATAATCCGATCAGTACTGCGAAATATGAACAGCTTAGTGAATTAACAAACTCCGTTTCCATCACCATTTGCGCCTGTCGAAGCCAGGCCCGCTCTGAAGAGCAGGAGGAGAGCTCGGCGTCACCCGAGTTTTCCGGCTGAGTACGTTCAGAAGAGATTTGAAGAAAGTTGACTCAGTGACCTTGCTAAGCAAGGATTCCTGAAACTTGCAGTTTAGAGAGCTCTCTACTCGGTTGTATTTGTGCTACCTAAGCTGGGCTCTTTTTAATCGCATTATTGTTCATTCTATAACTCGACCTTTCTCGCTTGCATTGTGAGTGCACCTATGCGTGCATTATAAACAAATGAATGAGTGAATAAGTACTTGGAGGTTTCATCTCATCCTACTATATATAATCGGCTATGTCCGTATGTGTGTCTGTGTATGCGTCTGTCTGTCTGTCACGAAATTCATAGCGAGCGTCGCAGAAAAGATAGGATGACAGTTCCAAGAAGTGATATACACGGCAGGACGGGAACACTTTTGGTGGGTGACAGGAGGTGATAACACTGATAAGATTCGATAAGGGCCTTAGACGCTGACAGTCATCAAATTAGTAGCGCAGGTTGCAGCAGCCTGATTTTAAGAAGTGATACACACGGAAGGATGGGAACATCTTTGGTGGGTGGCAGAAGGTGATAACACCTGATAAGATTCGATAAGGGGCTTGGAAGGGGAGGGTGACCGAATTCGTGGCGCAAGTTGCAGCAGCTGCGAGACCGTGATTTCATGAAGTGATATACACGGTAGGGTGGTGGCTGACAGAAGCTGATAACATCTGATAAGATCCGATAAGGGACTTTAGACGCGGGTGTCACCAAATTCTTAGCGCAGGTTGCAGCGACCGTGGGACCTTGATTTCAAGATGTGGTATAGGGTAAGGGAAGTGGACATGATTGGTGTGTGACAGAAGCTGATAACATCTGATAAGATTCGATAAGGGGCCTTAGATGCGGGGGGTCCAACTTTGTAGGGCAGGTTGCAGGGTCTGTGGGATCTTGGTTCAAAGAAGTGGTATAGGGGGAGGGGGAGGGGCGGAAACCCACTGACGAGTGACACTAAGTGACAGCAACTGATAAGGGTTGAAAGCGTCATCATGCGGAATCCGCAACACCGCTTACTGCCACAATGCGATTGATATGACAGGTATCAGGCTCTCAGTAGTTCGTACACAACTCACTCCTATGCTCTATCGCTATCGACATCATGTACGGCCGCTAAAGCAACTGGATTTCAGAAGCATGGCGGTTGTTTACTCGGTTGCAACTGCAGCAACTGGCTTTATCACTATGACTGTCTTTCATCAACAGCCTGAGAGAGGACTATTTGAAGCGTCAAACTGCTGTGCATTGCATTCGCATTCCAGAAAAAGAAACCTACAGTGGTGGAGAACGCATCAAGCGGTAGGATGCTTCAAAGGCTACTCTACAGGTTGCTGAATTTTCGTGTGAGGGTTATGGAGATTTTGGTACTAACTCCGAGAAAAGAATGGACAAAAGGATAGATTTCAGCGTTACATTGGGACAACGGTTACAATTCTACCATATATAATCGACTATGTCCGTGCGTGTGCGTCTGTCTCTTTGACACGAAATTCATAGCGCCGGTCCCAGTAGCAGCGAGATATTGGTTCCAAGAAGTGACGTAGAGGGTGTGACGGGAACACTATTGGTGGGTGATAGGAAATGATATCAGCTTGATAATACCTGATAAGAAGCCTCAGAAGGGGACTCATACCATATTCGTAATGCGGATCACAGCATCAGCCAGGTGTTGATTCCAACATATGATGTAGGGTATGGGAAAGGAACATTATTGGTGGATGACAAGAACTGTCAGCTGCTGATAAGATTCGAGGGATGTTAGAAGGGTATGGTCACTGAGTCCATCACGCGAGTCACAGCAACAGTAGGAGGTTGGTTTAATGTAGGGTTTAGGAAAGGAACACTAGGTTGGTGACAAAAACTGCCAGCATCTGATAAGATTGGATAAGGGGCGTCAGAAAGATAAGGCCACTGTTTCCATACCGTGGGTCGCAGAGTCAGCGTTGGTTCCAGCAGGTGATATAGGGGTGAAATGGGGTCAGGAACGGTGGGTGACAAAAAGCCATAACAACTGATAGGGACTGATAAGAGGCCTTGCGGTCATCGTTGTTCAAGGTGTTAGAGCTTTCGAAGTACCAAATTCCAAAGTTTTTGTGAACGGACGACGTGTGGTAAGTAATCATGCCAATTAATTGCATTTGATGAAAATGAAATTTCGTCACATTTCTTACCACTTCTTCCCGATTCACTGTCAAGTTTGTAGGCGCAGTGTATTTCTTTCTTTTGATGTCATTAGAATTTCGGAAGTAACAAAGCGCTGTATGTTGCATGATCCTCTAGCCTGATTCAACTTTAACCCATTGCTCGAGCTATTTTCAGTTATTTTTCTACATTTTGCTGGAAAATGCACTGTGACGGTTAGGCGCATTTTGCACACTCTACCTCGCCCTACAGACTGCTTCACTCTATTCCTGCCTGGCCAAGCCAGGCCGGCCTGGTGAGGCCGGGCCATGACAAAGAGGGTGGAGCACCCGGCGGCAGCCGGGTGATCCGACTGGTGCTAAATAACTCAATATCAGATTTCTGCGATTCGTCTTTTTGTGTGTGTGTCACGGCAGGATTGACGTGTCATAGCACCCATTCTCTCTGATTCCATAACCACCGTCAACAATTACATGGCAGTGGCTGCGATGAGCGTCTTCCCAGAAAGTCTTTTCAGGAAAGGGCGGTTGAGGTCGCGCGCTGACTAGCCGACCACAATATCTGCATTCTCTTGTGTGAAAAATCTCACTCACTGTAGCGGAAAACAGTTCTTTTGAAAGAAATGCAGTAGATGTAGAGTCAGCTGGGAAAAATAAAGTCGCTCCTGATTGGAAATAGAAGACTCCTCAAGAAAGGAGAGAACTAGTCCTGAAGTAGCGCGTGAAAAATATGGAAGCTTCCTTATCGAGCGTTTAAGATTTGGCAGTTTCGCAAAATTCGTCCAGAAAGGTCGATACATATTTGTTACCAGCATTGGATCGATACTCTATCGATATTGCTAGGTCCTCATCCAAAGTTCTCCCTGTAAAATGGAGCCCTTCCATAAGGATAACGGTATTGTTCTTGTACCTATAAACTTGTTACAACTCCCTTCTCGAAGGGTAGCTGCCCTCATCCTCCGATTTATCCACCTTTCAATCTGTGTCAGTACACGAACCTTTGAAAAAAAGGCGCACAATCTGTTATTTCAAAAACACTCAAATATTGCAGAACATCTACACTCTTCGTGTTGCTCATGAAGCCAACGAAATCGCTGAACATGCTAAAGGAAAGCGGGTAGTCTGTATAGGAGGATCTTTGTTAGGTCAGTTCGTTTTCCTTTACCATTGTTTTCCTGGCAAGAATGTTGGAACGCTCTTTAAACACGGGAGGATTTTACTATATTTATATCCGATGAAGGCAGAAATCGCGATGAGCCGACAAAAGGTTTCCTGATGGCAGGGTAAGGAACAGAAGTGTATGTGCTAGTTCATGCTCATGAACTAAAAGAGAAATGGAAAGGAAACGCTCCGAATAAGGCTCTGCTTGTGTAGAGTGAGAGACAAAGAGTCGATGGGGATTTCGGACAGGCAGCAATGAGGGAGCATGCATACGAGCAAGACTAGGCAAGACATATGCCAACTTGTCAACGAAGTCGCTTGGACAATCTAGTACTCTGGCTAACTTACCACTTTCTGGCATGAGACTCATCCAACATTTTTCGTTGCAATTCACACCACCGTTCCTGCGATGAGATTGTGGTTAGTTAGTTAGTTATAATTGACCAGTCGGCTCCGACTAACGCCGGCGCGCCTCCTTCTGATACGGCCCGGCTGCGCCGGGCGGCGCGGCTTCGCCGCGCGTATTTCTTTCACATATTTCTAGACTCAACTGATATCCGCCTTTTGTTCTGTACTCCACTTTTTTCCGGTGTCTGAAGTACTCTTGAGCTATTTTACAGATTCTTCGTCTGACTCCGCCCACCTCGGAGCAGGCCCCACAATGCTGTTTGTTCCGGTGTCTGAGGCGACTATCTTACATATTTTTCGTCTGACTCCGCCCACCTCAGAGCAGGCCCCCCACAATGTTTGTGCCCTACAGTCTTCACCGGCGACCCTCTGCTGACCTTAATCCACTTTTTTCCGGTCTTCGGAGTGCTCTGGGGCCGTTTTGCAGATCTTTTGTCTGACTCCGCCCACTTCGAAGCAGGCCCCGCCCCCAAATTTTGTGCCCCTTAATCCTCACCGGCGACCCTCTGCTGACCTTAATCCACGTTTTTTCCGGTCTTTGAAGTGCTCTGGGACAGTTTTAGAGAATTTTCGTCTGGCTCCGCCCACCTCGGGCTGGCCCCGCCCACAATATGTATACCCCACATTTCTCAATCGGCGACCCCTTGCTGACCTGAATTCACTTTATTCCGGTCTTCGGAGTGCTCTGGAACCGTTTTACAGACCTTTTTGTCTGGCTCCGCCCACAATGTTTTTGCCCCACAATCCTCACCGGCGACCCTCTGCTGACCTTAATCCACTTTTTTCCGGTGTCTGGAGTGTTCTGGAACCGAGCTACAAACTTTTAAAATGAATACCCTGCGATTTAGGGCAAGCTCCGCCCACTGTGGGCGGGTCTCAACACACTTTGAGCGTGCCCTATATTCGCCAGATAGTTACATTCTACACTGAGTTCGGGACAAACGCTGAAGAAGAAGAAGGCGCTGCCTTTTCGTTCGTACGTTCGTTTGGACGTACATCTTTGATCATTATTATAAGCGATTTTCTTTTGGGTTCCCTCACACTTTCTGTGGTGTTACTGCTCACTTGGCTCACTCTTGGTTCTTTCAGGGTGCAGTTACGGGCTATGTGTCCATAGTTACCGCAGCTGTAGCACTTGCGAGAGGCGCTACCAGTGTTTTCTTTTTACTTGGTTGTTCGGTGTTCTCGATTTCTTCCGTGCGTCTTCTTCCCATTTCATACTCATACGCTCTCATTCTCCAATTCTTCTGGAGTTCCCTGCGACCTGGACTTACTTGTCTACTGTTGATTGCGTTCGTCTGCTCAATGATAATTGCCAATTCTTTTGCCCTTTCGTACGCGTATATTGGCTCAACGTTGTGTAGCGCATTCAGAATCTGAATTCGTTCTGGCCAATGCCTTAGGTTTTCGAGAACAGTCTGCGTGTACTCCGTTGATCATTCTTCTATTGTGCACCCAGGGTTCGCTTTTCTATCTAGTGTTTCCAGTAGTACGCAGAAGTCTGTAAGGCTCTTCCCGGTCGCAGCTTCAGATTCCGGAGACCAGTTAGGGCTTGAAGCTTGAATTCTAGCCTCGGTGGATTCGTGTGCATAGTAAACTACTTAGTTCCTCAATAACGGCTTCGAATCCTTGATTTTTAACGCTTATCGGCATGGACAGAAATAGACTCTTAGCGCGACCAGCTGTATGATCAACTCCCAGGATTTCAGTCAGTGTAAACTCATCTCTGACCACGAGGCAGTATTTTCTGCGAAAACGTCTCATGAATTCCTTGGAATTTTTCTCTTTCTTTGCCTCGGAAAGTTCCTGGGTCGAGACACGTTGTGGCTTGTAAGAATGCCATCATCTGATCACTCGATTCAATGTACTCACCTCGCATTCTGCTCTCCGCTGATCGGTTTTCCAAGTCCTTCGAATGCAAATTCCAACGCTTCTGAGGGCGAGCCAGTCGTCATTCCCTCCATCGGCTGCATCGCACTCTGAGGACTAATCGTGTAAGTTCCTTGACATTGCAATTGGTTACTTAATCCTAAATAATCTCCTTTACCTTGTTTCTGGCTCACATCCATCATATCTTGATCCCGCTTTAGCGGTGAGCTGTGGCATCGCTTCGAGCCCTAAATTCTGCGGCTTCCTTTTTCAGCTGAAATACGTTCTTTTCGAACATGCTACACAAGCTGGAGATCAGTTCATAATCTCTCTCGACAGTGGTCAAAAAATGTCTCAATTCTTCCGAACTATCTACTCCTATTTCCCGCAGAAGTCTTTGATAATCTTGCCTAGTTTTCCTATCGCTATCATGACTGAGCTCTGCAAACGTTATGTGCGCGCATGAGTCCTCTACGACTTCCCTTATGGCAGCTTCTAGCGATTCTCTATAGTTTTCCTGACACTCTATGTTCGTCTAGATTTTTAGCTAAACAGACTGGTACACTTCGCACTGAGCTAACTATTTTTTATTTCTTCTCCAAAATTCAACGACTCCGTAAAAATTCCTTTTTAGTTCTTTGGTTTTTGCCGTTTGGGCATTCGCCGCTTGGTTCTTTCCTTCTTCTGCATTCATACTGGCCTCTTCACTCGCCAGGAACTCACTTCTGCAGAAATGTCTGGCCCCCATGTGGTGCATCAACGGCCATTCTCGCGTACACGACACGTACAACTGCAACGAAACAATCTTATTGATAACAAAACAAAATAGAAAACAAAAAAACGGGGGGGGGAAGACCGCTCCGTTGAGCGGGCACGACAGACTTGTCCTGGGGCATCGGTGAAGGGGATGTCGCCGATCAGATCACCCGCTCGATCCGCGCGATGATCTCTTGATCATCGGCTACTCTTCGACATTACCACTATAGCTCGAGAATGAGCATATCTCATTCCATTCCGATAGCAGTAGGATCTAGAGCTATTTGACCGCTCAACTCTTAAGTTACAACAGAAATTAAATGCTCAGAGATATTCTAATGAGGCACAAGCGCCAATCAAGAGTGATAAGGGTCAATAGCAAAAGGCGGTGTAAATATTGCTTTACTCAAGCTGCAAAGTTATCATTATTGATAACATTTAAAACCCTAACTATGGCTTAATTTCTGGATTTCCAATAAGTGGTTCATGTTCCATGAGGTGTCATAGCACTTACACTAGCAGTTAGTCATTAATAAAGGCTAATGAGGCGGCACATGTGGTATTTCCATAATTTTAACCGGAACTTTTGTTGTCATCAAATTCTTATTCATTCCTGAATGAACAGCGAAGTCATTCGGGCAAGATACCAAAGTTGTGAAAGCAGGTGGAGGGGACAGGGTAATAGCAGCAGGAAACTACCTGAAAACCTCCGGCAGTCCTCCTCAACACATTGTTTTGCTCGACTGCGCATAGGGTTTTTACCAACGCCACTACCCCACCCCATCCTCATCTCCCTCTCTCCCTCATATGAATGAGACTAATGGAGTATTTTTGCACATTAGCCTATTTCTTCTCAGTACAGTGTTGTCATCTAATGACCTAGACATCAGATTTAAGTAGGCTCCTATTACATACCCTTGAACAAGGATCTTTACTTCCTGTGTAAGAGGTCAGGTTACTGCTCTCCTTCAGGGGGCTGTTACAACGGAGGTTGTTTTAAGCGTGGTCCGCCTTTCGGGAAACGGGTCCTTGTATATTATATTGTATATACATGAATTGTATATTGTATTATTTTTGAAATGAAGTTAATTTTCGCTGCGAGCTCCTAGGAATAAAAAAACCGCAAAAATTGGTCCATGGTTCAGGACCTCACGGGAACGAAATTCCGCTTTTCCACAATTCTTTCTTTTTTAGATACTTCGTGGTGGTGAAAACATTAAGGAAAACTTACAATCCTGTGTTTATACAAGAGGCTGCTTCTTCCATTCAAATTTGCTGGTATCCACAGACCTAGGTGTTCGTCGCCATGCAGGCGCTAGATGGCATTGGCGTCAGAAATGAGTGTCATAATCGTGATCAGGACTGCCGATTATCTCTGGAAATGAGTTTTCAGCTAGAAAAAATTAATGACTATTTCGGGCTGTAGATGACCAACCTTGTTCGGCAGTGTGAGCCGAGTCTCACGTCTTCGTAACAACGAAGGCGTATCGATGACTCCAAGGATCCTGAACAACCGTAAAATTTCTTGAGGCAGAGAAGCTCATTTCATGCATGGCGTGCGTCCGGATAGCCGCTGGGTGCGTGAACAAGTGTTCTGGACCGGCCCATACTCTGCCGACTAAACGTTTAACGTTGACAACGAGCCATTTTTTACTTGCGCGTGGGGCGGCACATTTTTCTTCGTTGAAACTTAGTAACATCCAAATGAAAGAATGACTTCAAAAAATGCAAAAGATGGGTATACGAATCTCGAATGTATGACACAATTTAGCTTTTATTGCTCTAATCTTCCGAAATCAGGGCATTTCCACCGACTTTTTCTCTGGAGACAGACTTAAGTGAAAATTTGTTTCCCGGGCTAGTTTGACCCCTGGAAATCGATATTGCATCCCCTTGGCACGAAAATGTTGGTCCTTGAACTAGTTTTTTGAAAAGAAAATGAAGCAATCACAGATTTTGGGTCATATAATGAATGCCGAACAGCTTGGGTGACGCCGTCCCAAAATAACAAATCTTCGTCAACGTGTTACGTGGATATGATATTGTTATTCAGGGGGTCGAACTACCTCTAGGAGCAAGTTTTCAGCGAATTTGATGACTTGAAGGAACGGTCCGCGATGAGGTATCGAAGTTAAAAATATGGCGTCGGGAGGTTAGTGCGGTCCGCGACGAACAACCCTGTACCGTTTTCGCGGCAAAAAAGTGCAGGGGAGGGGCGCTATAAGGCAAAATAGGTCCAGTGGTTCCTCCTTTTTTCCAGTGACTCCGCCTCCCAAGCGCCGCCCTTCAGTGAAAAACCAAGTTGTGGGACGAGAAAAGCATGAAAATCTAAGCGCTTTCGTCATTTGCACGGACGTAGGGTTGTATTGGATCAGCTGAGCGCGAAGGGGTAAGACTGGGAACGTATTTCATCGTGTTTTTTGTTTTCCCTATATCGTGTTTTGTAATTTGTTGTTACTTTATCTAAAATTTTTACGTGTCGTAAAAACGTATTAACACGTTTACTGACTGTGATTTTCATGCGGTGTTCTGTTTTTCAGATATGTGTTGTTTCAGTGAGGCCGTCCATGAACATGGTCGCTTTTTTCTCATGCTGTTGTTTTCCGCTTCTATTCCTTACCTTGCAACTGTCTCCTGAATAGCTGCTTTGACGTTTGCAAAAGTGGAAACTGAAACATGAAGCAAAACATCAAAATTGCAGGAAAGAATATTGATTAAACAAAACTGTGGGAGAGACCACGCCGCATACTGCTCTTCTGCTCCATCCTCGCCGAGATAGTGTCCCTGTTATGTATTGATCGGTTGTTTCGAAAGCTATCTTGGCGAGGAGGGAGCAGAAAGCAGTATGCGGCGTGGTCTCTCCCACAGTTTTGGTTTAATCAGTATTCTTTCCTGCAATTTTGATGTTTTGCTTCATGCTTCAGTTTGCTTGAACTGGTTGTATGACATGCGATTTTGAGGCGACCATAGAAATGCCCGAAAGATTGGAAGAGAACAGCATCATTTTGAACTGTGAAAGGCAAAAACATAAACTCAAAAGGAACAAACAAGTACTGTGATACGATGAGCTCACTTGGAAAAAATATTGAAGGTGAATCTCTCAAACGACGCGCCGCACCTATTTCTGGCAGCGAGCCAATAACGTGGAACGCTCGTCCATAAGCGCTGTTTCCCCATCGCATGCACGTACAAACTAGGATTGAATGGGGTTCTATTTAGGACAGTTGGCATGTTTTTTCTGCTTTTTTCTTCACTATTGAGTTACTCTGAACCTTGTCCTCTTATGCGAAGCCCAATTCACTATCTAAGATGGCAATGATCGCGGGCTTTGCCTTTAAGACATTGTGGCGCGGGCGCCACGCAGTTTCGTGACAGGCGACTGTGATAATGGTTTCAGAGGGACAAGCTGATCCCAGGGACATGTTTCCAGCGAACTTGGTTGTTCGTACATATTTATTATTAGAACAACCAGTTTGGCTGACGCGCATTACTGCGCGAATTGTCAAACCTATGGTACTGAACAATGGCAGAATTTCTGTGGTGGCCCCTAAAACTTCGCCTTTTTCCCATGCTTCAAAACACGGCCCATTTCATCATAATTCTCCTCTTTAATGAACATTTGCCAACGTATGGTGCTTATCACAACACTCACCATTCGTTGGAAATGAGGCAACTTAGCGGTTGAAAGAGTTTCAATGGTAACAATATCGAAATCATAGTGAAGTGTTCTAACATCCTAATTCTTCCGTGAGCAGCTTTCACATATCGGTCTATTGGCGACTCTTATCATTCCTCACTGGCAAACAATTTTAGGCTTTTACTTCTGGGTGGTACTCGAGAGTTTAGCGGTCGGAACTCCGACTACATCCTAAGGGATAGGAACATCTCTGCTCACTAAGGTTTAGCCCATTAATTCTTGGGCCACGGTGGTCAAGTTCAGTCGCAGGCATAGCAAAGATGCAGCTCCCCGTTGTTGCTCCGACTCTTGCATTGAATTTTGAGGCCTTCCTGAAGCGGGCCCCCTATGGTACTTTATCGGCTGTTATCAGGTCCTGCTACCCACCAATAATGTTCCTATCCTGCCCCATATATTACTTCTTGAAAACAACGTTCTACCGTCGCTGTGACGCGCACTATGGTGTTAGTGACCATTCCTTTCTAAGGCTCCTTATGGTATCTTATCAGCTGTTATCACTTCCTGCCACCCCCGAAAATGTTCTCATCCTGTCCTCTACCTTACTTTTTAGAACCAACGCTTCTACCGCTGCTGTGACGCGCGTTATGATGTTGCTGAACTTCCCTTTCTAAGGCTCCTTATGGTATCTTATCGGCTGTTATCACTTCCTGCCACCCACCAAAATGTTCCCATCCTGTCCTCTACCTTACTTCTTGGAACCAACGCTCTACCGCTGCTGTGACGCGCGTTGTGAATTTGGTGACCCTTACCTTCTAAGGCTCCTTATGGTATCTTATCAACTGTTATCACTCCCTGCCACCGACCAATAATGTTCGTGCACGACCCCCTACATTACTTATCAGTTTGAGGGCTCTATCGCTCTTTTGAAGGAAGTTATGAATTTCCGGTCAAACACACATACAGACACACATACACACACACACACACACACACACACACACACACACACACACACACACACACACACACGACCGTCGGGGGCACGTGGCTCCTGGATGGCCTGTCTGGTTCTCTGGCATCAGAAAGCGACGGTCCGTGCCAATGCCGCGCGTGAACCCGATCGGACTAGTTAACTGTCGGACACACACACACACACCAACAGACAAACTTAGCGGATTATATATAGTAGGATATAGTGGCGGACACTATTGTATGTCATCGTCCACGAGACAGACTGGCTGTCAGTCATTGTCTGCTATCGCCGTCAACGTGGTAACAAAGCTGTCGTCCTCCACTACCGAGAGAAGAGCAATTGCACTCCTAAGTCTTTTGCGACTGCTTTGAACGCATTCGGGAGACCTTCCTTCTTCTTTCAATCAGCTTCATCGTTTTTGTCACTCACATCTTTTTATTTCCATAGATGGGAAACTTTGAGTAATGAGGGAATTTACGACTATAATAGGGAGTTTGACTAATAGGATATCACTATTTGGAATGTGGATCAATGGCAATCATCGGTGTTATATTCATGTGCAGACACTAATGGAAGCGAGAACAGCGAAACCTGAAAAATGCAAAGGCTCGCAGCCTGATAGGAGTCGGACCACCAACCGTACCCTCACTGTCCGATTGAGGATCCTCCTACCTATCCATTAGGTCATACGATCGTAGGCGCAGGCCTCCGACCGTAAGAAACCACTCCACGGAGCTGTCCACTCACGTGACCCAAGACCCTATTTGCGACGGTATTTGACTTATAGCACATGGAGGTCTGAAATGAAGCAATTTACATGTGTTTCTTTCCACTCCTGTCTTGCCTGTCTGAAAGCGCGCAACAAAATGGAGCTCACATCTCAGGCCTTTGCACGAGCCTCTTAAATGTGCAAAGAGCCGTTTTTAAGAAGCGCACCACGCCCTGAGCGACCTCCCCTGTTAGTTCTTACCGTTCGGCAGCTGTTTTCCAAGAATACATAGCAATGAGATCTGATCATAACTTGTGAGCTGATCTAAAGACGACTCGTTCACTATGTATTTATCTTACTCAGTGATTTGAGCACGATTCTTGCAAGTGTTTTCAAACTAATCAATCAGATTGAGGTCTTTCAGCAATGGAAATAGCAGCTACACTGAGCTGCAGCTTTGATTCTTCGGTTACGGTCGTGTGTGAAAAGGAAGAGCCTCTGCCCTCTCTGGGAGCGGATATCGGTGCCGCCGTCAGGAAGGCAAGTGGGAATTTGAAAATCCAGCGTGTTGCGCATTTGTTTTCTGATGGACTTGACCTCTTCTATCCTCTTGGTTGGATTCCAATCTTCTTACTGCTTCAGCGTTTTCAAGAGAGAGGAGTCGACGTGTTGGTGAATAAGACCGCAATGTCTTTCACAGGACAAGATGCAGTGAGCGGGGTGGTGTTAAAGTCTGGTGAAACCCTGCCAGCAGACGTAGTTGTGGTTGCAGTTGGTAAGTTTTCAAATGTGGAAGAGATCATAATGTAAACACATTAGGTACAGATAGATTTAGAACTATTTTGTTCTTCTAGAAATCTCGCTGTGGCCACTATAGTGTATATGACAGGTGATGCCCCAAGTTTCCCAGTCCTAGAGGATATTAGGTTCGAAATGGTCAAGGATTCGACCTCGGTCTCCAGAACTTTATACCTCAGCATCCAGCAAATCCTTTGAATCCAAACGAAATCCATCAAATACCACAGCTCTTTTTCTAACCAGAGAAGGTCGCCAGATTACTATGAGACATAAATCACCGAACTTCTTTTTGGACGCTGATCTCAAATCTGCCTTCGAAACTCGGTTCTCTGAACGGAGTCAAAGAGCTTTTCCCTCTGCGTCTACCACACAACAGGCCACGGGATTGGGTCACTGCTTGCAGAAACGTGGCAAAATGTGGTTGCAACATCACTACTACGTCAGTGCCCACCAAACGTTGCGTGACAAAGCGTTTGCATGCCATTATTAATGCGCATGGACTGTTTGAAATTTAGAAGAGGATTTTGGTGTGTAGATGCCTGTGACGCATACAGGCGTTGTCGTGCTGAACGAGGGTTATAATCGTTCAAAAGGCTCAAACTACTTCTCGATACAAGTTTCTCGCCAAATCTGGCATTTGCCGCTTCCGAAACGGAACCATCTATGAGGTGCAGTTCGACTCCTGGTCACATCTTTTTGGTTATAGATACACCAGTGTGATATTCGTAATCGGGATGTCGGTTAACCCCTATATGCAAGTTTTCATCGACTTTGGTGAAAAAAGTGGTGGGCGCCAAATTGGCGCATAATGGCGCCAGATGACGCCAGCGCTCGAAACGGATGTGATATCCCCAGCTGCAAAAATGCGATCCCCTCTTGTATTTCACAACGGATGCTGTGCGCTATGAGGAGAGGGGGAGGAGGGGGGGGGGTAGCCGAAAAGAAAGATAGTCGCACCGCTGTATGGCCCCCCTCAACTGGCTTAGCGCGTTTAATCTGCTCCTACATTCATTCATCTGTATTGTCATAATTGTCTTATAATGATTCACATTTCATTTCTTCACATCTCTCTTCTGAAAGTCTCATCTTGCCATTTCTGACGCATTCATACCTTACTTTTCCGACGTTGGTTCAAACCTAACATTCATCTCAGAATCTGTCTTGAAGGGTAGTTCCGCTCCACTAACACGAATATGGCACAAATACGACACCCGTTTCTCCTATTAAACGCTTGCGTTGCGCTACGGGCTGTACGCAAGTGGTTTCTTGTAGAACGCAGGCGTCCAATACTGTAGGGTTACCTAGGTCACCAACTGAACATCGATACTAGCATAGCATGGACCACTACATATACCATGCCACCGATAGTCGTGGACGCGCTTGGCGGCTATTCATAGGAACTGACTGGCAACCGCGTTCGACTCGGTGACCCTTCATTCAAACTTTCTTCCTAACTCCTTTCAGAGAATCGTTCTGCAATTTCAAAGCCAGATTTGAGATCAGCGTTCAAAAACACATACGATCATTCATTAGAAATGGCCATACGCTCATTGGCGATTCATTGCTATGAAAATTCTTCTTTTCTTTTGTTCTGGAAAAATTTATTCTCACGGTCCATTAACGGTCAGCAGTGAGCCATATATTGACCCACATATTTATCACTTCCTGCCAAAGTTTAGAAGAAAACTCAATTCAACGTAAATTCAAGGGACGAGGCTATTTTGAGTCAGAGTTTCGTTGGCAGGTCCTTGTGATTGCTGAAGCTGCATCCTTGAGGTGTCTTTGTAATGACTAGACGGGGCACAAGGAAAAATCTCAACGCCTGAAGATGCGATTTAGATGCTTTTGATTTTCCCGTGTGTTGTTTCGTGTTGTCGTGCCAGGGATTCATACACCTTGCGGGGATAAAACATGCCACTTAGCAGTACTCATTTGCAGTGACGCTTGCAGTTTGTTTTCACTGAATGTTGCCTAGCCAATTGAATCACAGGCAGCAACACTACAACAGGTGTAGGCTCCACTTTACCTCATGTTAATTTGTTTCTGCAACAGCCATTGTCGCTTACTCCCATAGTTTATCATGTCACTTCTGATATCCAGTAAGCTCATGAACCAGCCAATCGAAGCGACGGTTCTAGAAAGGAAAACTCACAATAAGTGCACCAGCGTACGTGATTGAGCGCTGCCGTGGTGAGGTCACACGGTACGAGTTGCCCAAACTTACAAGCTTCCCCGTCTGTGCATTGATGACGATACACACTTATTTCAGCGCTGATATCTTTGCTGCTATCTCCCGAATGTAGTGATTAATCTGACGCTCAGTAAGCACGACTGGAATACTCCAAAGGCAGAAATACACTGCGAAACATAATCATAGTTCCACCCATGAATCTCACAAAATCCCGTCGGCAATTACCAATACCAATTCGCATGCCAACAACAAACACTAACTTGAAAAAACAATTTTTTTTCGTCAATTTTTTCAAAAATGGTCGTTCTGACAACGCAGCAAAATGATAGTTCCACCGAACAAATCGAATATTCCAACAACAAATGTACAATAAAATGAATAAATTTTGATCCAGTAATCTATGGAACTCTATTTCTCCAATTAAGTTGGAAAATACGGTTGCCCATGTTCGATTAGAGATTTAATAGGCTTTCGGCCGACTGCCCCAATGATTAACTCCCTAAGCTCACGGACATTGTGGAATTGTGCATTACTCTCATGGATCATACGCACCATGAAGCCCCTCACATCCTCGATTGGGTTTTAGTCGGGGCTACTCGCTGGCCAGGGCAAAAGAGCGGTTTGGTGACAACTGAATCACGTGCTTCGACTGTCATGAACTGGTGCATTATCCTGCATGAAAACGGGACTTTCTTGCTGATTTCTACGCCAGAAAGCAAGGAGACGTCGCGTGACTTTTAGATGACGGAAGAAATCATTTCTTTTTTCATACGGAGCGCAGTTTCAGACGTTTCATGCGATGGCAGCCCAGACCATGAGACCACATCCACTGAAGTTCCGCCCGGAAAAATGAAACTTGTCTTCCCTCGTGCCAGCGGAATCGGTTTTCGTCGGAGCCGTCGCAGTTGAATTTTTTCTCATCAGAAAACACGACCGCGAGAAAAAAAAACTGAAAAAAAACACTACAGACAAGCAGTAGGGCACCGCAGCCAAAAGCCAACCTCACTCCATTGGGTTCGGCAACATCTTCGAGCAAAGCCAATTAGGTTTTCGCGATGGTTTTTGTTAGAAACAGTACGTAACTCATATTCCTCCTATGGGTGAACTCGGGAGTTTTCCAAGACACGCCTAACAGTATCCTCCGAGACATTAACCTGCGAAGATGACTTAATTTCCCGACACGACACTGCAGAGTTGGATGCTTTCCTAAGGATACGGCGGTTATTCCGATCGGGCAGCAAAGGAGGATGTCCAGAGCTCTTCTCAACTCAATATGCTGTAGGTCCCTTGGAAAAAAATTGTTGATAGAATGATGAGTGCGGCCCGAATCCCGAGCGATCGACGCTTCACCAGTTTTTGAGTCTTCTTTGCGATAATCTGTCCTTTTTCGAGGTCCATTAATGAAGTTCCACTTGCCATAGCCTAGAAGAGGCAGAAGTCATAATGATGAGAAGTTTCACCGAACAAAAATGAGATGCAGCCGGAAAATATGCGGTGGAACTATACTTTTGCTGCGTTGTCAGAACGACCATTTTTGAAAAAATTGACGAAAAAAAATTGTTTTTCAAGCTAGAGTTTGGTGTTGGCATGCGAATTGGTATTGGTAATTACCACATTTTCTGTATGGCGGCTTTTTTGATTTTGTGAGACAACTCAACATTGACGGGATTTTGTGAGATTGATGGGTGGAACTATGATTATGCTTCGCAGTGTATTTCAGCTCACTCGCAGGATTCTTTCCTTGTCAACGATAGGGGTTGCAACAGCCTCGTCACTTACTGTGTGGCCGCCAAAGTGAGATAATCATTGCGACTACCCATTGGGCTAGTTGCAAGGAAGGATTCCTACGAGTTAGCGGGTCCGCCTCTAGTAGGTGCTATCATGTAAACTTGCCTTAATTTGCCACGTCTGGCGTCCTCCCGATCTGCTGTGAAATGCAGACCTCTGAACAGAGTGCTTTCTCTCCCATAAGTACTCCTACAAAGGACATAGGTAGGACTGGCTCACTACAACTAGTAGACTGCACCTATGAAAAACAGTCGCCTTCGCTTTTGCGCCTCGTACGTAGAAATTTTAGGTGTGCAACCTCCAACGGATTGGCTAAGAGGCACTAATGTGGAATTGGACGAAGACGGCTTCATCAAGGTTGACTGCAACTTCAAGGTTTGTCTCAGCACCGTGCTCAATACATTGGGCGATTCTTTTTTTGCGAGGAATTAATATATACAGGGGGGGGGGCAAAAAAAGTCATTTTGCCTCCATGACTTTCAAGGCGCTATAAGTTACACTTTATTAAATTTTTATCGGACATTTTTACTACCATATTAAAGAGCACATTAAATACTATAATGATACTCCGCCACAGCCTTCTGGAGGAGCGCCATCGAGAGATTCGGCCGCGCGAAAGTGAGTGGGTACCGGAGTTCGTTATAGTATTTGATGTGCTCTTTAATATG
>MU967073.1:26316-45348 GCA_036418165.1 Cooperia oncophora | reverse complement strand
TTTCGGAGGACATACACTCCTTATCCCTGAGCACAGTAGGCATGGCATTCGAACGGAGTAAGGCACGGAACTGGTTACTCGTGGAATGTTTTATTTATTTATTTATACGTACAGCGACGCGCCCAGTTAATTCCAGTCTGGGACAACTGTCATCTTCTTCTGTGCTGGATAGAGAGAGAGACACGACAACAATTGTGTCAAGATGAAAATATCTCACCAGAAGCTATGCGGCCACGCCTACCCAATCTCATGGATTTCGAGTAAATGTATGTACAATGGAGGTAACATTCCGCCTAACCGGACTACCTACCGAAAGAAAATATTAGGTTGTCCGGAAAGTTCTGCAGGTTTTGAGTGTTTAACTTTAAACGATCATAACTTTCTTAACACTCATCGGATTTAATCCAAATAAGCACCATTCGAATCAGCACACTTTTGCCAATGTGACAGCAGTCGAGAAATCCCATCAAAGAAAAAACTGGGTGGTCGAGAAATCTACGAAGGTCTTTTTTGCCTGGTCCTAATTGATGAAGTATTTTTCAGCAAGGAAGTTCTGAAAATGTTTGAAAAGGTGATAGTCGGTTGGTGAAAGGTCTGGAGAATATGGTGGGTGTGGTAGAACTTCAACCCCCAATTCGTTCAATTTATGGATAGTGATTTGTGAAACGTGTGGGCGGGCGTTGTCATGCAAAAGAATCGGACCCTTTCTTTTGATAAGTGTTGGCTGCAGCTGACAAAATTTCGTCGATTCCTTCACAGTAGGGTTCTGCTGTGATGGTTTGGCCTGGTGATAAAAAGTTATAGTGGATCACACCAGCCGATGACCACCAAGCCGTGACCAGAATCTTTTTTTCGTGAGGGTTCGGCTTTGAAAATTACCTCGGTGGTTCGTCGAAATCCAACCACTGTCCGGAACGTCTCCTGTTATCATACATGACCCATTTTTCATCACAGGTGACAATTCGGCAAAAACAGGTCGTTTCTGCTGCGCAAAAGCAATGCAGAAGGAACCTCGAGACGTGCCGATTCACTCCGGGTACTCGGAGTTGTGGGCAGCGCAATTGTTCGAGTTTTTTTAACCCTTTCCGGCAAATGCGATGTCCAGACAATCTGCAACAGAGGATTTGCCAACGCCTAGAGCTTTTCTGCGCATGATTCTCGAACTGTTTGGGATGAGGTCAACGCCGACTTCAAATCCCCTTAAAATCTCTCATCAGATATTGCTTGTACGGTCGAGACCGCTAGGTCAGCCAGCTGAGAGTTCGATTCTTCAAAGTTTGAAATTCTCCTAGATACGATAATCTATTGACGCATTTTGCGGCTTACAATTAAGTGCTTTTCTGAGCACTATGGGCCCCCACACCTGGTTAATTTGTTGAGCTCTTTGGATTGCGGGTTGCCCCAATTTACAGTCGAAGAAAAAAATCGTCCGAAGTGCTCTTTTCACATGCTTGAAAAAATCTTAAAAAAAGGGGGTTCATCAAGCAATGGTGAAACGGCAGTTATACCATCAGATAGCGCAAAGAATTCTCTTCAGGATGTACTACTGAGACGCAAGGGAGAATGAGTTTTTAATCAGCAATGAATGTGCAAAAATAGTAACACAAAACCTGCAGAACTTTCCGGACAACCTAATAGATATGTACACGGGTGAAGGAGAATAAGTATCGCTGACGAGTAGAGTACCAGATGCATGAGCTCCTAACATCACTGGTCCCAGCACTGACCGCTAACTGTCGATAGAGCGGAGCACCGGGAAGTTATATGACCGCTGACGATAGTCAACCAAGTAAAATAGAGGCCCGAAAAAAACCCGACATGGACGAAGTGGGATGTATCACCCCGATCGCAGCTCTCATGGCGCACCTAGGCAGCGAGTGCTAATCCGCAAGAACCATGCGAGGTACCTTTTACCCGTTGTAATGACGATTAACTGATAAGAGAGGTCAACGGTTAGACTATGCTGAACATGGTCAGAAACGAGAACGTCGGCAAAATCGTGCAGACGCGTGACAGCAGCGACTGCGATGGTGTGAACGAAAGCTGAGAAGGCCTGGGTATAACCCCATAACAGGTCCTCAGCTTTGAAGCCCGAAGCAAATGATCACAAAAAGCTTCGTACAAGAGTGGAAAAACGTCAGTATCTTGGACAGAAGGAAGTGACGACAAACATTAGTAGGACCCAGCACGGCGCCTGACTAACGCTGAGAAGAACATTGACTCAAGAGGTCGATAACAAGGGTTAAGCGAGTTGCCCTTCAAGCTGATGATGAGTGAAAATTTCTCGTTTGAGAGTTTTAGGGGAGCAAGGTGGCGTCACTCGTCACGCAAACAAACGCTAGGTACCCAGTAAAAGGTCGACTAAAAGTCTATTTCAACACTTTCCATACGTTCATCGACTCCCAGTACCGCCCCTTTCTGAGGAAGATTGTCTCTGACCTTACCGGTGACAAGAATGACAACAGAAGCACTAGAAAGAAAAGAGGAAGATTATGGAAACGTCTGCAGAACAAAACGTAAAATGCTAGAAAAAAAAAGTTAAACTACAAGATACCCTGCAGAACGCTTTAGGTCGTAGGCCTCTGCTTCACCAAGCGGTCGTACAAGCAAGAACCAGATCTCTTCGAACCTATTTTCAGCATATGACATGAGGAGGTCTCAATCATGAATCTCAGCACAAGATTCTGTGCAGTGTGCTGCAGGGGTAAGGTGAGGGGGGGGGAGGTTCAATACCTCCAATAATGGGTTTTTATGTCACACTGTACTCCAACTCAGATTAGACCAACTAAATTAGGAATGGGAATCCTGATGAAAAAATAATTCAGTTTCACGAAAATGAAAAGTAGTATTAAGACATGGAAGAAAAGCTAGTCAGTTAAGCGAAACGCCCTCAAACTGCACTACTGGTGATCCACGGTACAACAGTTGAGAGAAAAAGAAATTTGTTTTGACTTGTTCATTCGATTTCATTTGATGACCCAACCAGGGCTGTACAAAATCAGTTCAGAGCTCTATGTCAGCCAAACAGGAGGCATACACTCGAAATTCCTGAGATGGGATAGGCGTGGCTGCGTACTTCAACTGAACTTAGCGTGGCTGTGCTTTAGCAGAGATCTTTTCATCTTGACACAATTGTGGTCGTATCTCTGTCCAACACAGAACAAGATGACAGTTGTCTCGACTGAAATATCCTACGAGTAACCCATTCCATGCTACATTCAATGGCCACGCCTACTCCATGGGGATAAGGAGTATACTTTCTATGTACGTGCCCTACAGGCTTTATGAAATAGAAACTCTTGTTTCAAAAAGTTTGAATCGAAAGATGGCCCAGGAGAGTACAAGGAATGACAAGCACGTCAATTTTGCCCGACTAGTCACATCCGGTTCGAAAGAATGCACCCCCATAAGTTCCACTTTCTGCGATTACCTGGTAGGTAGAACCCTTTTCGCGTTCACGATGAGCACTTTCGCTAGGTTTTTCAATGCTTAGGATCAAAAGTAGAGAGAAAACCTAGAGCAAACTAAGAACTGTCTTTCCAACATTTTCTTCTTTCAGTCCACATTAATCAAAAATAATAGGAACAATCTACGTGATGTGAGGGCCCATAATAGGATTAATCTGTGCGATCTGAGAGCCAAAATCCAGGATCGGCTCATGTACAACCCAGTGAGAAACTCCAGTATCTCCTAGACGCTGTTTTAGTTGGTACTTAGACTGTATGGGAAGGTAAATATAATGACTTATATATGCTGGCCCTGTGAGTTATTGCGCAAATCGATCACATTCGAAATCCACTATAAATCGCAATGGAAGTGGAGCGTGTGTTTCATTTCAAAGGGAATTAATCAGCGCTTTCAGGTTTTACCAGGTCTTTCGATGAAATAGTTTTGCACCATTCTGTCAGTCATTATCTGTATTGCCATGGAGATGCGTAACCGTGAGTTGCAAGAGTACAGCATTGACTGGGCTTATAGCTTGGTCAAGACCCTTCTACCTTCTCTATTTTCTGGATTTGAACGAATTTCAAGCTTATTTATCATTAAACACAATAACAATCCCCCTTTCAAAAAACCTGATAAAAAATTCATGAAAAAAGCGCGACACTGAGAGTTCCTATGTTTTTTTTCGCTTCGTGTTACTTTACTGAGAGTCTTCGAAAAAGTAGTCATCCAAGAAAAAGACCCACGACGGAAGGAAACGATAGTGAAGAAGAATATTGAATCGATTTTGACGAAAAATCTTCAGGAATGGACTTCAAGAAATTATCGTATTTCACCGATGTAGTTTAGAAAGAGATAGATACCTATGAAGCAAGCCTTTTCCTGGCACAAACCTACTCGAATTTGAAATGGAAGCATTGATAAAATTTCAAAATCTGGTCAGTTCTTTTGACAGCATTATTAGCCAGTATTTTTCAGCCCGCAAGGCGAATAATTAGATTATAAAATGCAGGAACAATTTGCTCTTGTCAATTTGCATGTGGCAACGAGGAAAAGATTCTCCGGCGTGATACGTTTGATGTAGGAAGGGGCGTCAGGAAACTGACCAGAAAGAGAAGCAAACCAAATGGAAGAACTAATTATCAAGAAAAGAATTCAACCAAACAAACTGAGCCGAACAGTCAGAGAAAACGTGAGAATAGAGGTGGGCGACGTAACCAGCTGAATCATAATTGAAGGACGTCAAAGGATCACTAAACCCCAATCGACACTTCAATTTGGGGGACAAACACTTTCTGCGGCACGCTGATGCGAAGAGGCCATTCGCATATTAAATTACCATCAACAAAAAAGGGGCAGGGTGGTAATATTCGAGGGTTTTATGGACCTTCGTTCAACAGACAACGTATGTATTTAACAAGCAATCAAAAACTCGTCCAAGACGTTCCACATCTATTGCTCAGGCACAGTTTCGTTTGTAGGGATCGTTTCGCATAGGGGATTCCGTTATTACCAGTCGCGCATGGTACTGTAGCGAAGGGCAGTCTGAGACGAGCGTGCATTTTCACACTTTTGCTGACTCTACATCTATCGTGTCAACCGCGCAACTTAGAGCCATATTTCGTGTGCTTTAAGAGTTGACAGGTTTTTAGAATGGTGGCTCGACAAGCTTGCTCCAGGTTCACGAGAGTTCAGAGGTTTCACCAGAATGAGGCCTGTAAACCGGGAGTACTGAAGCAGCGAGAGCGAGAAACTGAAGGAATTACTGCACCAAGATACCCATCACTCCCTCCCTCCTAATGCCCTACGGAGTTACCAACAACGTTATAACCCGAAACTTATTACTCGATGGAAATGCTGACCTTCATCGTAAGCGCAAGCATAACATTGAACGCCACCACTTCTCTGCCAAAATTTTCTTGTCATACAAAGTCATGTTTTAGAGTTACCTGGTCCTGATCACAGAAAGACAATTTATTTTGATCCTGTAGCCGCTTTGCGAGCAAATCTCTTCGCAAAAAAACCTTCGCGTCTTATCGCTCCTATAGCGGCCTGTCTTGTTGTAGCCAAATGGCGCTGGCTTCGTCAATCAACAACCCCTACAGAAAATCCAACGAAAAAGTTTCTATGATTCTGTAGAGCTGTGGCAGATCAACGGGTCAGCTGATCATCGTGAAGTTTGGAAAGAGGCCTCTTAAAAACAAGTCGCGTCCTAAATCAAATGTATACGGCACGTAGCTTTTTTGTTCATTCGTAAACCCCTCACGGAGCTATTTTTTCTCTGTAAAGCTGCGAAGCTACGGGCTAGATTTCGTATACATATACGTCAGAAGGTCCGGCTTACGTCACAAGGTCTGGCTTATTGCAGGTGGGGCGAATCCCGTTAATCCATTATTGGCTAGTATTTCTGTTTACGGGACATTTGATGGGTTTCATGGACAGCTGCTGGTTACAGAGAATCTGCTCATCGATTATAAATTTGTTTCTCGCATGGTTATACTACCCTACTAAAATGAACAAAATGTTTGTTTTTAGACTATGCGGCGCACTCTCTGGTGTAATTGAAAAATAAATAAAAAATAATAATGTATCAGGAATGATGTAAGGAAGAACACGGGTAAGGTGAGCCCTTTTTCATCGAATGCGAAATCACCCAGCTCGGAGCTCCTTCCCTCAGACCAAGACAAAAAAATACTAGAAGCACCACTTCTTTTCTCTCGGCCGCTCCAGGCCCTTCATGCCATCTTCACAAAAAAAGAAACTTGAGAAAATCATGCTGAGATGAGGCTTGCAATGCTTCATGGTTTCGTATGACTTCACAGGACCACAACGAAGGAGGCCGGATCACTTGCAAGATTTTATCTACATTGTGATTTTGAATACCTTGAATGTTCTTCAGGCTACTACATCCCAGTGCATATAATAGTATCCAAAATGAAATTTGCACCGTCTGGTAGATTCACAGCTGTTCACCTAGATCTTTCAGCAAAATTTCCCATGAGGGGTGCCGGAAAATGTTCACAAAACTTCCTTCTCCCTCGCCTTGGCGAGGTCGCGCCAATTATTGCACCAAAAATGAACGTTTCCACAATGTTGTTCTCGGGTTGAAATGAGTCACATCGGGAATAGTCGTTATTGCGTAGATAAATCAGCAAAGAGAGTTTAAGCAGACACCAGACACCTGTCATACTGCTGCCACTTGGAGAAACATTGGTTTCTTCTGTAGAGGCTGTCACAGAATTAAATTAGATTTCGATTTGATTAATAGGAAAAGACTTATGAGGACGGGATTAAGTGACAGCACGCGACAAGCCAAAAACCGAAGAAAGTCAAACATATGACAATGGACAATTCTCGGAAGTACTGATTACCTACATATCTTGTTTCTGCAAATATTAGCGCCATCTATTCAACTACAATAACTCTCAAGTTCAGGAGCGCTGTCTATGTATTGGCTCTTATTTTTGCATTTTCAGGTGATGGTTATCAGAAAGGTAGCATTCAGTACTTAGGCACAAACGGTGAAAACCTTCGAGAGTCAAGATCTGGGGCTCTCCTATGTTCGAGCCCACCCAGTTCTCACATATATGCTATGCTGCTTTCGTCCCCGAAAGATTATTCCCCAAGAAACAAAAAACCACACGCACACAAGAACGCCGAATTACGGGCCATAATCAGACCTCAAACGGAATCGAAACTGCATCTCCTGCGCCGACAAGGCTGAAAACGAGTTTTGAGTATTTTGTTTTGTTAACTTTTTTTGTCGCCGCAGAGCGCTTTCCAAAAAGTTATCATAATAACGTTGATTTATGGGCAAAAGCAGACTCCAGACGGAACTAGAAACTGCATCTCCTTCTTACCGTCCGGTTCCGCTATGCATTAAGCTGCCGGGGCCGCTGTACCCTCTCATCCCTACAGGATCAACTAAAAAAAAAACACCTTCCTTGGTCACGTATCCTACTTTATTTTTACTAACACCTCACTCGAGGCAGCTCCTACGACTTCGTTAAGAATCACTTCAGGTCCCAATAGATCACTAGGAAAAATAATCCAAGGTGGTGGTACTCCAGGAAAAGAGCTCACAAAAAAACCTTTCTATATATGTAATAGGGTAGTGACTAGGAAATTAACAAGTGAATCCGTCAACCTCTTGAAAAACCGCTATAGAACGCATTGACAATCTTCTTCATTCATCATCAGAACTGAGCTCTAAACCCCGCTTTAATTAACGAACATTGAAAAAAACTATGAAAAAGCTCCAAGACTCTCTCATCGAGAACATCTCTAGTCCTTATAAAAGACAGTTCTAAACAAGACCGTTTTCAGTAGGAATTTCTAATCAACAAAGACCTATTAGCTCCTGACTGTAACTTATTGCTACCACGTTAATAAAGCGCTTTGTCAACTTGTTCTTACTGATCAGGTCAATAAGTCGGTTAGAGTCCGAGTCAACAAAAGCTAAGTTTTTCTTGTCCAACTGCTGTAATGCACTCAGTCTGGTCCTAATTTTATAGCAATTTTCTGATGTAATATAGCAAATGCTAGGGCCGAAGAGCCTTTTGATCGATTACAGCGGTAAGGTTACGTGTCGGTTTCATATAATTTATCTGTTTGTTATTTCAATCTGCACACGAACACTCACCGTTATCAGCTTCGGCTACGTCGTCAGAAAATTGCACATGAACGGCAGGTGGCGGTGTTGCTGATGATCTTCACTGCGTCTACTTGACGCATTGGAGAAATACTTCCACGTCGCGATGAATCTGCCGATGCCACAAGCAGTTCGACGACTGGCACGAACATCTGATCCAGGCCGGCTGGTGCAGAGCCTTTTCGAGCCCGCTCTTTAGACTCCTTTGCACGTTTTCGGGAGAATGACGGTGATCGCCGACGAGAAATAAAGTCAGTTAGCCCACCGATCACGTCAGTGAGACGGTACTGTCGGGAACCAGCCGCCATAACCGATAGCCGAAGATTTAGTCACCGTCAATGTTGCTGCACATCAGAGTCAGTGCTGCACGATCAATGATCCGAAAAACCAAACCAAAGATATTATAAATGCCTTGGTTGCCCATTCATTCTCAGCCAGAGAGGTCAGTGAGCGCACAAACAAGGACCACATTGGAATTCTATGGCTTCGCGGAGCCTTGGCACACCTCGCTCGTACTGACCTGACAATGAGAATGGACAACCAAGATAGATAACCAAAAATAGCGTAATAATTGTGTAAAGCGGTAACGAGCAACGCGAACGAGAAGAAATCAGACATGAGGCGGGCCATAAAAAAGGTGCTGACTAACGCTGGAAAGCAAACATGAACGAATCAGCGATACATTCGCCCAAGCTCAGCGCTAATAAAATGGTGAAGGACTAGGAACGCCAAGCAGGAGAGAGCAATAAACAAAATGTAATTAAAAATAGCCAAAGAGCTTGTTTAGAAGCTGTAGATGAATAGTATTTTCTGCTGCAGGACGAGGAACTTTTTGGATCAAATATCAAATCCCAGATAAGGAATCAGACAGGACAGTAGAATCTGATGCAGCCGCCACAAGATCACTGGAGCGGCTTCTGTGTCCGACGACGCCCTAGTGAACTTGACAGAGTATTACAACCGTGATATTGGCACCCTGCTACTGCTGTCTCCTCCCTCACCCCTCCTCTTCCTCCTTCACCCGCACCGACAGCTGCGGGTGTGAGGCTGTTGGAGGACAGGAAGTGGGAGTTACGGCAGCGAACGTTCATGATAAGTAGAATAACTGGTGGGAGATATGCATAGCTCTCAAAGAGTAATACCTCTTGCTCGCCGTCCTAGACATTTTTTAAAGGGACGGAATCAATAGACGAAAGTTCGCAGGAAGCAATCTCGAAGCCAAGCCCTTATTATTACACACAAAGGCGCATAAGCATAGATGTGTCACACTATGTCCGTATCGGGAGGAATAATGAATTTCAGGTTGGGAAGCAGCAGTGAGAGAAGCACCAGGCGAAGGTGGAGTCAATTAATCCGCGTGCTGCCCTTTTATCAGATAGCTTTGAATGTTGTCGGGAATCCCGAAGCAGAAAAGATTTAGAAATGACATGAATTCTGCAGTTTCTGTTTACATGCGATAGTCAGCTGTATTCCTCCACAGACGAAAATAGCTGAAGCCGACACTCTCCACCGACTTATCATCTCTCGCTCACACCACTCTCCCTAACTCTTGCTCACAAACTTACTCGACAAATGACGAGCAGCAATCATCGTCGTGAGAATCGCAC
Organism: Cooperia oncophora; assembly: GCA_036418165.1. Lineage (NCBI taxonomy): Eukaryota > Metazoa > Nematoda > Chromadorea > Rhabditida > Trichostrongylidae > Cooperia > Cooperia oncophora. The sequence continues at coordinate 35,646 of MU967073.1, read as the reverse complement.
CCTAAACAAAACAGTTCTTAAATGGTGACGTATGTCCAAGTTTTATTAATTAAGTGGCACATAACAGTAATTCTTATAAAGGTTAAGTCGTGAAAAAATGGGCTATGGACGGGTATATCTACGTATGTAGCGGTTTAACCAGATATTCATGTCCAACACCACTGCTCTGAAGGTCTCAGGGGGTAGCGACGCGATTTATCAGTAGTGCCATGTCATGCGACGTCCATCGATCCAAAACGCGTCGCTACCGCTCGCATCCCAGACTAGCGGATTTGCGAAATGGATATCTGGGAACCAAGACTACATATATGTGTATGTAAGTGTGTGTGTGCGCCTGTACGCGTGCACATACATAGCTGCAGGTTAGCTAAGCTTTGATACCGTAGCCGAAAACAAATAGCGCACAGTGAAAGCGTGGAATGTTGCGTCAACTAAAGTGTCCGGCCTGCAAAAGCGTGTAACCCTGACGGCCTCGCAAAGGAAACGTTCGACTGTTAGTACACAAAAGAAAGAAGTCGTTATATAACCAATAACAGGAACAACGAAAAAAATGAGAAAATGCAAAGGAACAGAAAGAATGAAAAGAGGAAAAGAAAATGAGAAGGGATAGCGAAAAAGCCTGGAAAATAAGCGTGTTAGCTGAAAGGCGAGTTAAGGCCGATAGATGAGAAACTTTCTTATCAAACACTGAGGTTTAGTCATAACTCAGCACGATTCACAAAAACGCAACGATTGACAACACATAACAACGGAGGAACACACACAATGCGAGAAAAATCTAGCAAGTGGACTATTAAATGGACGTTCGTAGGAAATTTCCTTATTCACGGATCATGGTAACTATGGCTGCAACTCGGGATGACTTGCCCGATTAAATTCGGAAGCATCTCCGTTCAGATGTGAGGTGCTTTCGCCAAGCTTCAACAAGTGTCAACAAATCGACACACGGGTCAGTTTCATCTTGAGACAGCTTTGAAAAAGATCTCTGGTGCTCTTGACATCTTTAAAGGCACAGTTCGCGACCGCAAATTGCGGGAAACGGAACTCAAATAGGCACAAAAAAGTGCTAAGTATCTGATTAGCGGAGAAAAGCAGCAGAAAAAGCAGTCCGAAATGTTATAGAGAAAGATAACATAGTGGCTACTAGCTAGTAGCTAGCAGCCGGTGAGGGTCGGCATGGGCCTAAGGGGTGTCCATGGGCCTAATTAGTCAGCTTCTAGCGGAGTTCTTGCCGTTTTTCACATTTTGAAAGTAGCGCAGCCTCAAAAATCGCCTTCCGGATCGTCCGACACATTTGAGAGGTCATAGCCTTATTTTATCGCGGAATGTGCCTTTAACTCTGCACTCAGCGCATGGGCGGTTGGAGATCATTCATACCTGGAGTGATAGGGAGTTTGAGTGTGCAAAAACGCGAGAGATGTCTTTCCAAACCCAGCACAGAGCATTTTAAGGTGTTCAGAGAGAGAGTCGTGTGTTGAAGATAGCTCCAAAACCTTGGCTGATGATTATACATTAGACAAAACAAATCTTCCTCATGGTCACGGCACGTATTAGTTGAGTATCAGCCGACGCAGGGGATCGTATACAGGTCGCTGGAGGAAGCGGGACGGGAGATGTATTTGCTTGCTGTAGAAAAATGTTGCTCGGTTAATCGAACATTCCCTCGGGCTTTTCCGGTGGATCCGGGCTGCGCTACGTGATGCTCCCCATCGTCAATGGGCAGGGATTTCTTGCGGAACAGACCAACAGAGATTTGTGCGGGATGAAAGAACTGCGTCAAAAAGTGGTGTTTTCTAGGACAGGATGAGTATACCACAAAAAAAAAAAATAAAGAATGTGATTTTTCCTGTTTTTTGAGATGCGGCACGCATTTTACTTCCGTTTAGAATTGTAGTGGCTCACGGACAATGACTTGCCGTGGCCAGCTGATGTACACGTCAGTGTTCCTAACCTCCCAAACAAATCGTTCCATTCCAGTTTGACCGTCCCGGAGCGTATTGCGGATAGAAAGGCTTGCTCGGACTGCGGCGGGGTACCGAACAGGATTGAGGTCGCTTGTAACGCGCTCGTGCGTAAGTGCACTTGTCACTGCACCGCCTCCGCCTCAAAAGAGGCAGGAAGTTGGGAAAATCAAGGAGGATTCAAGGTGCGATGAGGAAAGGGGAAGGGGGTAGTACCAGAGCGGGGTATTCCTAGAGAAGGTATTTTGCCAAAAGTTCCCCAACAGCAGGACATGTCCTGCTCATGGCGCGCACCAAGTTTACGCTGCAAAAGATTACAAGGTATACAGGGAGCCCAACATGGAACATTCCTGAGACTCCTCTGTCAGCAGGAGCTGCTCTACTGCTGCCTCCACCGTGTCCAGAGGTTTAAGTTGCCCAACATCGCTGACAAGATCAAGAAGTCCTAAAATGTTGGGTCCATTTTGGAGCAGTTGCGCAATTTTCGCGATGAAATCACTTTTTACAGGTTCCTGGAGATTGTCGCTTCGATGGTGCAAAACAGCCATCTAGCTTTTGGAAGAGGGCCCTTGAAGTTCCGCACATCATCTGCAAACATTTTCAAGATACAAATATTGAAAATACTGCCCGATGAGAATGTATAGTAAAACCGCGATATTATCGTGAGCTCTACGCTATTCTTCTGTGACAACGAGGTTGGTAGGTGGAACTTTTACTTTAGGCCAATAATAAAAGTTCTACCTAACAGCTCTGTCGGCACAGAAGGATAACATCAAAATGTCTAGCGTGTCTGCTTATTTGCACTCGTCAATAAATAGAGTGCAGGAGAATGCTCCACAGATTAATTGCGTTTTCTTTCCCACCCACAGTCGCATTGTAGTTCACGGGCTTCATACAGCTAACACACACATTTGACTGAGCGCTATTTCTGCTTTCTCTCAGATGTTTCTAGTGTGAGTGAAGCGCTTTGCCTCAGAACCCGCTCATCCTCACATGCTTCCGATGGTATAACGGTCCATATCAAAGTAACGTAAGCAATTAGAACTGGCTTTATTCTATAAGTGAGTAACTTTTAGCTTCAGGTTTTGGTTTCACTCTTGCTTTGTACCCCGCATGAGCTCGCAGTTTCTACTCTCAAACCGCGACCTCCTGGGAAATTTATGAACTGCTCAAAATTTGAACTAAAATCAATGAAAGAGTTTGTAGTACGCCTTAAAGAAGTTTTTTTGCCCGGAAATAAATATTCATATAACGAGCCAGTCTCATGGAAGCGCATAAGCATGTGTCTGCAAAAGAGTGTCTCAAAAACAAGCAGAAATTTTGCGTCGTGCACGTTCCCACTTGGAGATTTCCCAGAAATTTGCCAAAGCTTGCCCTATGCAGCCGTTACAACGGCTATAACGTCCAGCAGGGTAAGCTGAGAAATTCTAGGGGATGGTGTTTGGACTCCTAGGAAGACAGTCGTACCACAGGGAGAGGCAACAAAGGCTACTTTTCGAGAAGGTACTGGGAACCGGATGCCAATACGCATTCAAACGTTTTTATGATCCCAACTGAAATTCTTATCCGAAGATTTTGAAACGAACACAGATGCCTATGAAGGTTCACTCAGGGCGTTGCGTCGCATTTACCCTTCCCTTTCACTGTGAAGGCGATTCCTGGGTTTCCCCGTACCCCGCACGTTGAGCATCTCTGCGTCTCCACGCACCACTTTGATGGCAGAATCGACCTTTTCGGGACGTTCGTTTACGGTTTGATCCGCACCATTCTAGTGAGTCAGAAAGTATCTCAAAAGTCATGTTTGAAGCCCACTTCCGATAATTCGCAATCGCAGAATAAGCCTTCAACGCGCGTGTAACCGGGAACAATCTTCGTTATTCTGGGCCACCCCGACTTATTTAGTCTCTCTCAAAACGAACATATTGAGGTAGATTGTGGATCAAGCTCCTATAATAGAAGCCAATAATTTTATCCTGAAAATGTCAGGCTGATATTACGAATTCACACCAACTTTGGCGAAAAAGATGGTGGCGCCAAAATAGTGTCAGTTAACAGAATGGGGCCAGCGCTAAAAAATGTCATTTTCCTGATTGGTACGTGAAATGACCTCCCAGGCAGGAATTTTCTGAGAGAAGTCGACAACAAGAAAATAATTGTGACTGAAGCCTCCCCCGAGTCTCCGCATGACACATAACCTGTGTCACGCCAGCACTGAATAGAAAAAAGCCGCAGTCACTTGTGAACGCCACGCGAATGGCGCGCAGGCGTCGGTCCGTGTTAAGGACGGCAGTTCCAGGTACGATTTTCGCTAGATTTTTCAAGTCAGGGACAAATTTGTCGCTCAGTGGCCAAAGACGGCGTGCCAAGAGACGGTCTAAACAGAGCCTCTTCCCCGTGTGAATCCATCTCCTACGAACGTCTTTCCGTATAGTGTTTGGACAAACACAGAAAATCGAGTGAAAAACGCGAGGTATAGTGAGGCATAGATATATCAATCGAACGAACAGGAAAAACGTATGCAAATACTAGCCGTCGTATGAGCGAGATATCGCAGAGCAGGATAAATCGCCCAGCCGACTTGCACAACAAACTAAGTTCACATCACGCACAGCAGACGGTGTTCATACGCCAATTTTGTGCTGGTGAAAGTGAGGCTTCTTCACTTACAAAAGAATCGATCAAGGTCGACTGTTTCACTACGAATCCGCGGTGTTAGGACAAGCAAGTACAAAAGGAAAAGGAAACGGACAATAGAGCATGCAGCGTACTGTTAGTGGAAAACCTTGGACACTTTTTCCATCAGGGCTAGCTAGCTCTTAGCGGTTGCGTCTGCTGTACACCCAAGGTTTGAAAAAGGTGAAGATCACGCCCTTAATTACCTAGTGGTTGGTGCAGCATGCTTTTAAAGCCGACTCGTAGTGACTGACAACAGTGATCGACAAAGGAATCTAATAGGCTGTGATCAGGGCAAAACGGAAGAAACATAGGGTACTTAACACATTTTCAACAATAAAAGCAGCAGCGGCAGCGAGGGTAGTAGTGGTTGGCGGTGTATGTGAGTTAAGGATGTGAAGGTAGTTGGATGTTGTAGTGGTGGTCGGTACCTCTTGTGTAGGGTGCTGTGGACTGCTAGGTTGAGATGATGATGCTGCCGGTTCAGGTCCGCTGCCGTTTGACGCGACACTGCCAGTTGAATCGCTCGTCCTCAGCACACCACTGATTCGTGTCACCATTTTCACAGCGGAGATCGCGGCCTTTCAGAAGGGCACAAATTCAGGTGAAAATCTTTTCAGTACTGTACGAAACATAGCAACAACCAGAGGTGTGAAGAGATATAGTTCGTAGACATAAAAGACTGTCCAGAAAGCCACGCATCACTAAGAACGTAAGACCAGGTTTACAGTACATTTGAAGCACTTCCTCACGAAACGTATCGCAACAAAATTGACAAACACCAGGGCGCAGGTGAAACTGTGGTCACGCGTTATCTGTTCAAAACCAGAAGTGTACTGTAACTGTAAGAAATGTAAAAAGCGAGCTCTCCAATCATGGTGCGCCATAAGTAGTCAAAAAATGCGCCGTCTATCAAAACTAATTTTTTAGCGACCAGCTTCTCTCTTCATAAAATGCCGGCATTATTCTGAACTCTGCAGTTTTCAATTTGTTATGCCAAAGAGGTTGCTATGTGGAAGACTTTGTTAAAAATTACTTGACGTTTCGACCGGGCTGTCTTCCTCACCGGGGAAGTTCGCCAACTTACCATGGAACTTTGAATGGAGACCTGGGTAGATCGATAGAGTCTATAAGGTTATTTACAAATATAGATAGCAAAACTGCATGCACAAGCAACTTATGAGCAGGTAAAGTTTGTAATGGTGCAGTAGGGTGGAGGCTTGGTGGTGAGCTGTGAAGCATAAGCGAGGAATCGCATACGTCGAATCGAGTCGTGGTGGTTCAGTGGTAAGACGAGTGGTGTGCGACGTATGGGGTTCCACACTTATGCTTTACAGCTCACCACCAAACCTCCACCCTTACAAACTTTACCTGCTCATAAGTTGCTTGTGAAATGCAGGTTGCAGTTTTGCTATCTATATTTGTAAATAACCTTATAGACTATCGATCTACCCAGGTCTCCATTCAAAGTTCCATGGTTTACGGACCGTCCTAGTCAGAGGAGTCCACACATCACTGGAACAACTTACTGCTGCAATTAACGCGAAAAGGCGTCAAGCCGCTTCTTTGATGCGGACTGGCCTCTTAGGATGACGATCCCTGGCCTCGGAGTATGGCAGACCGAACAGCGAAAATAAAGAAGGCCCTCTCCAGTAAAAAGCATAGTTAGCACTGAAAGAGTTTATGGGAGGCCGCGAATTTTAAGCTAAGTGCAGGGAATTCCTCTGCTCTGCTGGCGTTTTGATTCACACCTCACAGAAGTGACGGAATGACGAGCACCCCATGCTCTGTCTTGGGATCCCTGCAGCTAGAAGTACTAGCTATATACGAGCAGAATCTCAGATTTTGGTTTATTGACAAGGTCCGGGAGCTAGTAGACTTCTAAAGGAATTTTCAATCCAAAAATGTCTTGGGAGCACTCATTATTGCATTTCCTGCCGATTTTGCTTATTCCTGGTCCTTTTCAACGGTGAAAACAGTGATAAGCACTTCTAGAATCTAGCTTTCCTTTTTGAATGGGGCAAATGTTTACACCTAAAGCTGAGCGCAACTTTTCAGACAGCTCGGCATTGTGAAAAGATAGACAGATAAGCTTGTGCCAGAGAGGACAAAGGATAGGATAGACAAGGCAATGACATTCGCCTTCACTCGCTCATTCCATCATGCAAAGGTCAAAAGTTGAGCATTCCAGTTCATACCAACAGCACTACAATCACAGCAAAAAGGAAAGGAAATAGAGGAAACGCAGCATGCGGTGAGATGAGCAAAATTCCAGGTACAAGGGTCCAGCACGCACGTACAGTAGTGACAAGGGCGACCAGACTCTGTCGATAGGGATGAGGTAGAAGTGGCGACTAAAGAAGAAAAGGGAGAAGAAGCAAGGATAGAACTGCCCGGAAGCGGTGATACCGAGCGCGATCGTCGAGCGTCCCGTTCGCAACAAACCCATTCACTTGTGTCTGCATATCGTCTTCATTAGGAATGTGGACCGTTTCGGGAGAGTTTCAGTCGTCTGATGCCTTACGTCTACGCTCTACATATTTTCCTAATAAGAATTAGAAGTTATGTCAGAGCCTCAGGCGGCCGGCATCAGATGGCGTCAGACTCTCATCCTCAAACGCAGGCGTTTTTCTTTAGACTATAGGCAGACCATGATACTCACACTAACGGTACATAAAAATATACAATATCGATAATGAACTCAAAAAACATGGCCAAATAGGATGCGGTTGCACTAGGCTAATATGAATGAACCCGAAAGGAATGAGCAAAATTATAAAATCCAAATACAAACAAGCCACGAATTAGCGTCGCTTATGGCAGCTTGAACGGCTTGGAAGGTGCTTACGAGCAAAAATGGCGGAATTTTCAAAAGTAGGAAACCTATGGCGAGCCCAACGAAAGCAGTGAAAAGGGAAAAGGTTGCTTCCAGTAAGGCCGCGTTCATAGCTTGCGTTCGTGAAGAAATGCAGAAATGCGGAAAATGCAGAAGTGCGGAATCTGCAGAAAAGCAATAGATACGTATCGACTTGAAGAAATGCAGAAATGCCGAAACTGCAGACGTGCGGAAAGTGCAGAAATGACGAAAAGCATTACATACGTATCGATTTGAAGAAATGCAGAAATGCCGAAAGTGAAGAAGTGCGGAATCTGCAGAAATGCCGAAAGTGAAGAAGTGCGGAATCTGCAGAAATGCCGAAAGTGCGGAAAATCGATACGTATCGGTTGCTTTTCTGCACATTCCGCACTTTGACGGCATTTCTGCAGATTCCGGACTTCACTTTCGATTTCTGCAGATTCCGGATTTTTTATAAAATTTCGCATTTCTGCGCCATTTCTGAAATCGATACGTATGTAATGCTTTTCGTCACTTTCCGCACGTCTGCAGTTTCGGCATTTCTGCATTTCTTCAAGTCGATAAGTATCTATTGCTTTTCTGCAGATTCCGCACTTCTGCACTTTCCGCACTTCTGCATTTTCCGCATTTCTGCATTTCTTCACGAACGCAAGCTATGAACGCGGCCTAAGCTGGTTGATGCCGCAGAAAAAGTGGTCCCAGGGAAACGAAATAAGGAAATGATTCGCGACCTAAGAAAATAAATTCCCCATTTTGGTAACTCTTAATTAGAAGTCAATCGAAAATTACGTCTCATTTTTTGTTTCGAAAGATGGAAAACTGGCAAAAGATTTCTGCGGTTGTATCTCTTTCAACAGTTTAGGTATCACGAAACTGTTTTTTTTTGAGTACTTTATTGCGGAGCCGTAGAACCTCAAGAAAAACCGAGGAACCAATTTAAAGATATGGAAACGTGTAGTCCTTCAGCTGAAGGAGCAGTACAAGGTAATTACCCCGGAAAAGCGCTAACGAAAAAATTCGGCAAGCGACTGCGAGAAAGAAGTACGTGTACTGGCAGTCGGCTAAGATGGTTCGGGCGAGCCTAGAGAACAAATTTTACTGAACTAAAGTGACCGCCCTTGTGGACCAGAAATTGGTTTCAGTTCACCCGGAGCTTCTTCGCTTCATGGCTTATGGTGAGGCAAATCAAGCCTAGCCCAGCTGCGCATAAGAGGCCCTTCAAATACCCTTCCTCAGCCGACTTGCGTCATTGAGCTGTTGCGATTGACAGTAAACCGAAAACATTATGGTAGGTAAAAAGCAGAGCTGAACCTCCTTTGACCTCCTGAACAAAAGACCTGAAGAATTCGGGGATTCACTGATATCCTGCGCAAGGGCACCTAACCAGGCGGCGTCCAAGCGGCTAACGCAGACGCCTATTCTTAAGACCGCATTCGAATATCCAAAAAACTACTTGATTAAGTGAACAAACGCGTTTAGCACAACTGTATTTCAACAAGAGAAAAGAATGCAAGAAAACACACCTTGAGCTTTCGTCTGGCGTTGAACTTCTTCAAGCAGTCCACAGTATCTTGTCGGTGCATCACCGACGCTACACGTTCACGATTCTGAATAAAGGTGATAGATTTGTGAAATCGCAGATGAGACTAGGTGCGCTAAAAGAGCAGGAACATACACAGATCCATGGCACTTTCAGTGCTTGATCGGCGGTGATTCGCTTTTTTGGATTTACCGTCAGCATACTATCAATGAGACTCTTGGCTTCAGGTGTTACTGTGTCCCATTCTGGACTTGGGTACTGTAAGATAAACTCGTTCCAAAACGAATCTTAAAGACATT